>JAVQJS010037920.1:0-18906 GCA_036024795.1 Galaxias rostratus
CAAACAGACACATACACACACACACACACACACACACACACACACACACACACACACACACACACACACACACACACAAAGCCTTTCTAATATCACTGAAAGTGCAGAAACGCACAGAAACGAACTAGCGCACACACACACAAGCACTACTTACAGCCTCTGCCCATCGTTCCGTGTGTAGAAGTCCACTGACTTTATGGTGGCTACAACCACCACCATGCAGAGGGTGACAGGTACAAATAGCATGATGACATGCTTCGCGCCATATTTCAGAGTCAACTCTTCGTCTTCGTCTTCTTCACTTTCTACCACCCTCGTCGCCTGGCCGTTCTGCTCTGAGCCTGGCCTTGGAACGACACCTCCACCTCCACCTCCATCTCCACCCCCACCCCCATCTCCATCCCCTCCCCCTCTCCCTCTGGACCGTACTTTTGATGCCCCAGCCTCTGGCTGTTGACTTGGCTGTGGGATGTCATTTGCCTGATGGAGGAAATCGAAAATAATCAGCAAAGCTACAAGATGAATACAGCCATAAATCACAAAAACAGAAATATAGAAAATACTGCTACAATGAAACCCAAAGTAAGACAAATTGCTTTATTTAAAATGTTAAGTTATTCACTGTTGAGCGTGAATCTAAATACCCTGTTCAAAAAGAAAGCTTAAGGAATAAATCACATTTGTGTGCAGATGGACTGTTTTAAGCAGCAAAGAGCTGCAACAACTTCTGTACAGTTTTCTAAATGTGTTCTGGCAAAAACAATTTTTGAGAGAGACACACAAACACACACACACACGCACGCAAGCACGCACGCACACCACCCTCCTTTCCACTTAAAGTTAGTCCTTTTTCCTGCATGCCAGGACAAATAACCATGGGAAGGAGGGTGAGACCTGAAACCGACAAGTCATGACCTGAAATTATACTTTCACATTGTCATATGATTTACGTCTATACTGCACAGTATATATTCTATACTGAGATGGGCTACATTAAAGTTAATGCTACAGGTAATGAAAGGGTGGAAGTTAATATATAACTTTAAATCAAGGAAACTAGACAGTCACTGACTGAATTTTTTTCCCTGCATAACTCAAGCTGCACTAACAGACAGCTTACAAGCCCGATCTGTTGTCAAAATAAACCTAGGAGGGTGTGTAGAAGTAAAGGAGGACTTTGACTTCTGTTTTAAACCTGATAAGCCACACCTAAAAAATGAAAGAAAATACTGACACTACCAGGCACCGTTTCCACGTTTTTCATACCACTAACCATTTATTTTATAAATTCTCCCATAGTCTTCCTTAAAATGGCATGCATAGCATTAAAAAATACTGTTAGCGGTGACCACGCACAAGTCTCCAAAGGCGGACTGTGAAGTCACATCTTTTACTCACCATGTTGTTCTCAATATCCTGCACAGAGTTGGCCATTGTTGAGATGTTTCT
Organism: Galaxias rostratus; assembly: GCA_036024795.1. Classification (NCBI taxonomy): domain Eukaryota; kingdom Metazoa; phylum Chordata; class Actinopteri; order Galaxiiformes; family Galaxiidae; genus Galaxias; species Galaxias rostratus. The sequence goes on from JAVQJS010037920.1 coordinate 1,450, forward strand.
TGTCCTTACATGCACGCCTAATTCTTCTGCCATGAAAAATTATTTGGGGGGAATAAACAGTTTGAATGATACAATGAGAGATCAAACAATAAGTTCCACACAAAATAGATAATCAAGTGTATTGTTATGTCTTTGAACAGTCAGAAGTAACATTACACCAGTGTGAACCTTCACCTGTCACCAAACCAGACAGCTCATGATAATCGGATCATTGAATGGCATTATGTATATATCATCTAACGATCATTTGATCTCTAGTTTTACCAGGGCAAGAGTGCCACTCTACAAGGAATGGGGTACATAATTGTTAAGGAGTAAAACAAATATGATTAAGCTTGGTAAATAATTAATAGCAATCTAATTTGATTGAATATGTGAGTGTGTTCGTACTGTTAGATTGAGCTGGTAAGATACCGTTAGCGAGTTAGCTAGCTAGCACCTAGACTAGACAATCAATGTGCGGAACGGTCCTCCATCCGCTCCGCATCTTTTTGATTTCTCTATAGACTACTAGACGAACGTCGTTTGTTTGCTGGCTAAGCTACGTTAGTTGGCTAGCTAAATAGCCCGGTAGCTAAACTTAGCTCTAGATAGTTTATTTAAATGGGGAACTGGAAAGAACGCCTTACCTAGCTTAGCTACTCTCACCAAAAGGTTACTATCCTTATTTAAGCGTTATATCCAGTAATTTCGTTCAAAACCCAAGCACTTTCCTCTTTTTGTCCCAGTCTTTCTCAGAGAAAATCCGCCCACTCCCCGCATTTCCTGTATAGCATAGTCAAAACAGATGTACCGTTACACTGTTCTGTTAAAATCACACATCCTCTATGAATGTGTCGCTCTGATGGACAATAGTTTTTTATCCTATCCTTTTTTAATTTTAATCAAACCATGTTTTGATTGAATAAAGTCAAGCGTATATTTATTTACTTCTCGGCAGTACAGTTATTCTACAATATATTTCTATGATAACCACACACGCCCCAAGTCACATTAGTTATTCTTCCGGTTGCAAAGGTCAGATCCGGACGCCATTGCAGGTTTACAAGAAATTCACTTCACTGCTTTGCAAATAAAGACTCGTCTCAATCATGGTCAGTAAACGTTATTGTATGATTCTAATTGAAGTTAAACCGAGGTTAAAATGTTGAAAGTAATTGTTGATGGTTAACGTCAGTATTTGTGTTATCTTGTTAGCTAGAGCTGGCTAATAACGAATTTGTTGAGTTAGCTCGCTCGCCAGATTAACATGCATAACCAAGGGGGGATGGGTGGCCTCCTGCGAACCTTTCTGCTTTTCAAATAGTTTGGTCGTTTGAAAAACGTTTAGCTATTTTAATAAATATTTTAAACAGTACAATGACCCATGGTCGGACAAACAGCCAAAACCCTACCTTCCATATATAATTACTACTAATTAATAGTTCATTTCGAATGGTTGCTATGGCAGTTTTGCAGGCAGACTAAACCAGGTGGACTTCCTAATATTTATTATTTATTATATTTTAGTACCTTTTTTGTACATCCTTTTGTTGGTATGGGTAGCTAATGTTTTATTTTAAAATGTATTTAGTTTATATAACTTTGTTAATTCGATGATTTTTGAGCCAAATGTTTTGAATCCGTATTTGATCATAGTGTTGCTGTCCAGTTTTGTTTAAATTGACGTCTGCTGATTAGTCGACTGATTGATGGGCGTTCGGCTGATTTGTCTGAGCCGGTTTATTTGGGTCAGTTTACCAAAAGGAGCTGGTTCATTGACTTATTGCAATGATTGACCAATAAAAAAGGATATGTTTACTTGCAAGAATTGTTCAGTTAGGGGTCTATGAATAAGAAACTGAAAAATAAAGAATGTGTTTTTCTGAGCACAGTTTGAGTTTTCCCTTGTTTGCAGTATACCATAAAGTTCATACATTGGCTTGTCAGCTGTTGAAGCACTTTAAGAGAAGGGCTGGTCACTCTGGGGAATAAGTCAGAACGATTTGGGAGACTAAAGAACCAATGGCACTTTTACAGAGGGGATGCAGTTCCCTATTTTGCCTACTTCTTTCACATAAATGAACCTTTTAAAAAGAGCCATTTGCTCTATCACCACCACTGGACTCCGATGCAAAGAGGGCAAAAAGGCATTCATCCTGGGAGGGACAGGCACCTAGCATCTCGCCATCAAACCGCCGGCATGACCTCCAGTAAAGGTGGGATAAGTTTCCAGAAAAGACTCCATCTGCCTCTTCATGGCGATTGCTTGCCTCCAGCCAGCAGCAGTGCTCCGGACCACTGCAAAACCAATAAAAGTGTAGAATATTCCTATGTATGCTGACAACTCTGTGGAGGACAGAGTGTCGTTTCGGCTTATGGGACAGACTGTAAATTGTGTTTTGGAATGTAATCTTTTTTTGAGGGGATACACTGATGTATCGGTCGATTTCAGCAAATAGGATGACATTCAAAGATGACAGTGGCCCATGTTTCTGTTGTGCTGCATCAAGGTTGTTTTATGCATTTGTATTATTGCATTTTTGATCATTCAAAGATATTGTGAAAGGCTGAAAAACTTTCAAACTGAAAAACATTGAGCATCTGTAGAACAGGCAGCCCATGCTTTTAAATTTTTTTTATGTCAGCATAAATTGCTTCTGAGTATGAATCACCAGTATGATATAACAATTGGAACATGGTTACTTAGGTAATTTGTGCTTTGTTTTAAGTTATGCTAGGACCCATCAGATTAGTATCCCAGTGGTTATTAACTATCAAGTAATCCGAAGGCATTAGCTCTTGCTGAAATATTTATTTTGTTGTGTATGACTATTATCTGTTTATAATTGGCCATATATAATTGTTATTATGATATATATTTTTTAACAGTCTCACACAATCCTGTTGGTCCAGCCTACCAAACGGCCAGAGGGGAGAACATACGCGGACTACGAATCAGTGAATGAATGCATGGAAGGTAAGTTCCCCAAACTTAGCTGGCTGTTGAGAGAGAATGTTTTAAGTTATTTCAGAATGAGATTTTCCTGTTGACTACGTCAGTTGTCATTAACTTGATGTATTTTCAATTATATCTATATAATCCTGCACAGGTGTATGCAAGATGTATGAGGAGCACTTAAAAAGAATGAACCCTAACAGCCCATCAATAACATACGACATCAGCCAGCTGTTTGATTTCATTGATGACTTGGCTGACCTCAGCTGTTTGGTGTAAGTTTATTCTCCTTGTATATAAGCACCAACCAGGAGTAAAAAAAGTGCAACAGTCCAGTGCAAAAATCCTGTTTTGTTCTTCAATTAGCGTAGACTAAATATTTATTTATTCATTAACTACTTTTTGGCGGGCAAATTTAAAGCAATATGATTTTCTTATGCTTTACAAATGTTTTGTTTCATTGGTGTTTTCGAATCCAAAATGTATATACATAATTTGGAAGTTTTGGTTTGGCTCTTAGGTACCGAACAGACACACAGACGTACCAGCCATACAACAAGGACTGGATCAAGGAGAAGATTTATGTACTGCTGCGTCGCCAAGCACAACAGGCTGGAAAATAAAACCTTCTCCAGAATGTATAAGGGTCAGGTGGATCTTAGCGGTGAAAAATTGCTGTGGGGGGGGGCGAAAGGGGTTTAAATGGGGGTTTTATTAGTCCAGAATTTGAATATCTGCATTTTGCTGTCATATTTTTTTCCTCGTCAAAGGGATTGTTTTTTTGTTCATTTTGTATTAAAAGTTCCCCTTTTATTGGTAATGTGTTTCTCTTTCCTTGAAATAAAGACAAAACATATTCTGTTACTTTGCCTGTTTTTCTTTGTGTGACCTTTTTAAAGGGCCATTTTTAGGGGAAATGTCTTCAGCCAGGCTGCGCTGGATTGGACCTTTGCCATTCCTTTCATGCTGGCTGAAATGTACATTGAATTATGATATGCATATCTAAAAGAGAAATTGTGTTTTGTAAAACCGTAGCCCAAAAAAATACTTTAAACTATTAAATATTTGTTTATCATAACATTTAATAAAAAGTGTTTTTGAAAACAGTTTATGTATATATATTTGTCCGCAAAACTGTACCTATGCGAACATTGTGTTTCTCAGCAAAGCGCAGTCATATGCATATCGTTAGCCCATACTTCTGCGATAATTGCATTATCTAAGAGCGGGTTATTTTGAAGAGACTGCCCGCACGCTTGAGCGCAAGCATCTCGTCTCCTCATCACAGTGACATAGCGGCAGCTGAGCCACATTGCTTTTCCCCCTTCTATTTTCCACCTTTGTGTGCTGATCGGCTCCTAGTCTGTTTCTCACACCCACCCCAGTCCCCACGACCCCCCCTCTTTTTAGCATCTGAAAAGACCACTGAGTGAGAATCGATGGCGCAGAGGCCCGCTTGACAGGACAATAAACCACAAAGAAGGGGTGAGTTTTTTGTGTTCAATTACGGAATTACTCATATGGGAGAATGCGAAGGACACGACTAGGGAGGCTGTGTAGCTATGATGATATTTACACAGGCATCTTTTGTTGCCGCGATATGATTTGCAGCAGGCGTCCGCTCCTATGGTCCCCCCCTCCCCTCCCTCAAAAGAAACCAAGGAGGTGCATCAGCAGCCCCCCATCATCACCATCGTTGTGAATTATATATATTTTTTAACACAGAAGTCTATTCACCTTGCGAAACCTATGTCTCAATTCTGCAACACTTGATTTATCACGTACTGTTTTTGAGCGAGAAAACTACATCGTTTGCTACAGCACGGTTTTGATAAGTGTCGTTTGCCTATTTCTATCAGGAATTTCAATGCGCGATGCGGTACGGTCCGGGTATTAATGCGGGACTGTGATCATAAACAAAAATATGGCAATGTGATCGGTGGAGGAGGTTTCACTATTTATTAGGGACCACCCCTGGAATTATAGGAAGCGTGGAGAAAGGGAGTGAGTAATATTATAACAACAACATTGTGCGCATATCGCATTCCCCTTTCCTACAGACATCCGTGAGGACAAGTCGCACACACTGCGGGCGCAGAGCGTAGCAATGTATTTACAACTGGGGTATCCAGATTGCCCTGCTCCCTGCTCGGAATAATTTGATACAATAACATCCTCAGTTTCTTTCAAAACCCCAGCATTAAGCTTACATCCATCCCATTATGTTTATTTCAAAAGAAATATTTGACATGTATGCCTTTTGAAGTGCGTTTCTGTTTAAAACTGTCTTCTGAATCGACAGGATAAAATTGTAATTGATCAGTCAACTGTGTACCATCCAGAAGGAAAACTACTGTTTGACCCTTGATCACCTTAATTGACCTGACAGCACTGTTGCACGCTCCCTCTAGTCTCTTCACTTGGCGAGTCCCCGGGATGCCCCAGCCACAACAGACAGAGGATCTGTTCACATCCTGCTGCCTGCTCAGCCATTTGGCTTCCATCTCCAAGCAGAGCCCTGTGAAACCTGGCCAGCGCTTCCCATGAGGCCACCACGAGAACTCAGCCTGTCCGCGCTGCATGGGGCCTCCTTCATATGAAGTAGGCTCATAACAAGCCTCCTGTGCGGTAGAACGAGAGACACTTTTCCCTCTCGACGACCACTGAACAGGCATATGTCAGATTCTCACACTGTTTATAGAATGTGAATCCCAATTTTTTTTTTTTCTAGTTGACATGGACGATGAAGATGGGACTTGTCTTCTTGATGTTTTGTGGTAAGCCTGATTCTCCTTTGACAGACAGTAGACAAACAATTCAGACTTTTACACTACATGAGAATGCTTCAAAAACTGAAATTATATGAATCTAACCACATAAAATTGCAGCTTGTATGACATAAATCTCTCTCTTAACAGTGACCCCCAAGCCCTAAACGACTTCTTACATGGGACAAATGAGGTGACAGTTTAAATTCATAAAAAATATTATTTTTAATATTCATCAGTATGTCATTTCCATATATTCAATATTGAAAGGGTTTCAAATGTATAATCGTAAGTATTGTTTGAACAAGTTGAATGGAAGATAGGTGAATGTTTTCTTCAGTTTAGTCTTTGTCAGAGCAAGAACACACAATGTTTAAGTATGGCTGGTTCCCTCCCACCAGCTGCAGAATGAAGACCTGCTCATTAGCAGCTCCTCCGGGGAGCCCTCTCTCTTCACAGATGCCCCGGTGAGTAGCTGGATCCACAACCCATCAAGAGTCACTCCCACTGTCTACAACCTGGGTGTACCCTGGGGAATTATCCCACAGTCTGCCTCCTGTAAAATCTTGTTAATTAAAGATCTCACACTCTCCCTCTCTCCTTCGCTTTATATTTTGTTTCTATTGTATCTCTCTTTTTGTGTGTATGTGTGTGTTTCTTTCTGTGTTCAATCAAAGTTTCCTTCTCTGTTTCTAAATGCTTGCTCTCTCCCACCGTGTCATGTTCTGTCATATGTTTCCATTATTCCTCCGTCCCTCCCTTTCCAGAGCCCTGTTTCGCTGTTGGCGGAAGACGGCTGCTCCCAGGACACGTCTGCTTCAGGCTGTGTGGACCTGTCCTTCCTTGAAGAGGCTTTGTTGGCGTCCCCAGAGGCAGATGAGGGCGACGAGGACACCCGGCTGGCCCCCACAGGAGCAGGGCTTAGTATGGAGGGGGACGGAGGTGAGGAAGAGAAGGTTAAAGTGGACGAGGAGCGAGAGGTGGCCTGTGACATCCTCCAGCAGAGTCTCCAGGAGGCGGACATCACAGAGCAGACCATGGCATTGGAGGCGGGGCTTGTACAGCCGGGGGGCGACAGTGGCTTGTCTCTATACTCCCCCACCCCACTGCTCTCGTCCCCCGCCACTGCCACCGCACCCTTCCTGCCTAAACCAGTGACTTTCCCCATCACCCCCACTGCCTTCCCAAGGGACACCCAGGCAGCGGTGGAACCTCCCCAGCCCTCCCTACTGGCCGTAGGGCCAGGATGCCCTTCTCTGAAGCCTGCCGCGCCTCAACTGATGGGCCTTGTCCCTGGGAACGTGTTCCCTGCGCCACCTCCGGAAACCTCCTTCTCGCTGAGTCATGCCCAGGCTTCCGGTATGATCATCCACAAGGCAATGCCAAGCATGACGGGGCATCCTCTAATCACACCGACGTTTAGAACCACAACGGCGGCACCTGGCATCGTCTTGCACCAACGGCAACTTCCCATCCAGCCCAAGATGCCTATCAACATTCAACCCCGCTTGGTTCAGATTAGCCCCAAGCCTGCTCTGGGGCACAAACCTCCAGCGGGCCTGACATTTGTCCCGGGGACTGCCTCGCCAAACATCCTGTTATCTCCTCCTCCTCCAGGACCAAAACCAGCCACACAACCCCAGCCTGCTGGCCCACAGCTCCCAAAGCCGCTTAGCCTACAACTGGTTAATCAGGGCGGCTCCTTTGTGCTCCAGCCCCAGGGGCTCTTCCAAGGCCAAAGCCAGTTTCTTCTCCCTGGCCAGGCCCCTGTCACTCTCTCCCAGCCTGGCGGTGTCGCTCGTCCCCTTCTCACCCCCAGTCATCAAGGCCCTGCGGTCCAGAGTGTGACCCCTTCCACAGGACACTTAGTCGATGGGTCTCAGATATTGACTGTTCCCCACAGACAGCTCAACTTTGGCCCCCTGTTCACTGGCACAAACGGGCACCTTGCCCTCCGGCAGGCCACCGTGCTATCAGGCCCTTTGCAGCTCCACCCAGCACCCCAGACAGCCGTCTTCCAGATGCCAACCCAGCTGGCTGGAGCATACGCCCCTCAGGGGCAGCCTGGGGGGCAGAGAGCCACTCTGGTGCACAGCCCTGCTCTGGGGAACCACATCACCCTAATCAACAGTTCCGGGATGCTGCCCCCAGATCTCACCTCCATCTCCATCCTCAACGGCGCCCCAGTAGTGCAGGGACTTCCTTATACTCCCCAGGCCCCGCCACAGAGACCTGCAGGCGGCGTGACGGAAGCCCAGCTGAGCCTCCAGCAGGCATCAGTGGTCCTGCTGCCTGAGAGGCTGGTCCCAGAGGAGAGGAGCAGTCCTGAGGAGCAGCGTCAGCAGCTGCCGCAGGTAATTATGTCGCTAGTACCGACTTACATGTTTTGCTTCTGTACATTGCGGTTGTGCTTTTTTTTATTTTTTATATTATATAAATAGGGAAAGAAAAAGAGAGAGAGAAGGAGAGAGAGAGAGAGGTGTTAATGTTTATTATGACCTTGGGTATATACTGCAGATTTATATTTCTTAAAAACCAACTGGGGATTTAATCTTAGCTTGATACATATCGTGTCTGAAAGAAGTTGTCCTAATACTTGTAGGCACGTCACATTCACAATTAAAGTATTAACTGTCAAAAGACATCATGATGTTTGTAATCTCCGTCCAGCCACACAGGCACCTTCTCCAACATGTAACTCTTCAGCCCACTACTGTGGGTCTTCAGGCTCCGTCCCCCCCTGTGGTGACCCTCCTGCAGGCCCCGCGGGAGGCCCTGCTGGCTACCGAGCCAGCGGTGCTGGTAGCCAAACACCTGGTGCCTCAAGCAGACAGCAAGCAGCTGCTCCAGGAGGTGCCCCAGCAGCCCATCTCTCAGAGCCAGGCTTTTATGCATCAACTGCAGCAGGTCAGATCACAACCAAATCATAACTGATGGATGATATATAATAAATTATTGTGGTAATAAACAAACTATATGTTTTTGTCCTTTACAATATTATGTCATATGAACTATATTATGTTTATAAATATATTATGTTATAAAGGTTGTAAAATGTTGCTTGAAATTTTTTGCAGTTGAGTGGTTATTTGTTTAACATTGGTCTTGTTCACTTTGTCTACAGCAAGCACTTAGTTCTCCTAACGTCCAGACTCCAGATGAGGTGCTGGTCAAAGCTTTACCAGTGCTGCCCGTGGAATCCTTCTCTTCCCCTGTAGCCAATGAGAAGGAAGTCTCACCCCTGATGCAGGCGATCATGGGCCAGGCTGAAGCACTGTCTAGGATGGCGGAGCCATGCGTGGAGAAGACTCTGTCTCCTCTCCATTCAGAGATAGAGGACTCCGTCCTGCTGTGCCCATCTCCTGCTGAACCAGATCTATTGAGCATGCCAACCGCCTCAGCCAGCTTCTCCCCTTTGACTGGGGCTTCGCTTGTTCTTTCCGGGAGGGAGGATGCAGCCCCGGTTCTCTTGGCTCAGCCAAAGGATCCGGCTCCGGCGCATCCCGAGCCCCAGGTCCAGATTTTTGTTCCAGCCCCTACACCGCCTCCTGTGTACGGTAGCCATTCGCCCCCTCTGCCTGAAAGTGTACCTGTGCCTCCAGAGCAGCTGGTCCCACTGGCTGTGTCTGCAGACTCCGATGAAGGAGCAAAAGAAGAGCCCGCTGTCCAACAGCACACACAAAGCAGTGAGTGGCGCCGCAAAGAATGTACCTTTGTCCTTCGTAAAGCTTAGAGTTCAACTAGGAACGCGTTTCACATTGGTATCTTCGTCTGGCCATCCCACTGACTGTTCACTTTCACAGATGATTGGTGAAATCACTATCAACACGACCCTACCTAACTCTTACTAATTTGTAACCCCGTTTCTGCTCTGTCTCCCCCTCACATAACATCATTACCATTGCAATCATTGCTGTCGTCGTTACGCCCCTCCTCTCCCTCCTTCTCTTTCCTCTTCCTCATTATCTGTGCTGTCACGATCAGCGCCAACAGCTGCCTTGGCCATGGAGGGTAACGTGTTTACACTCGATGCCCGTTCTCCACCCCAGAGCCCCCCTCTGCACGGGTTGCAAAACCTCACAGAGCACGCTGCTGGGCCTCATATCCTAAATGTCCAGCAAACTGGGATAAAGGTAGGAGGCAGGCTGATTTCCCTCAACCTATTTTGTTTCTTACATGATTAATAACATAACACAGTAACATGACCGCGCTCTCTTGCGTCTAACTTAATCCTGCTTGATCTAACTCCCAGATCTAACTTCTCACTTAAAAAATATTCATTTAATAATTGAAGGAAATGCTGATGGATGCTGCAGAGCTTCTAATCGGCTTGCACATACTGTAGAAAAGAATCCACTGCTGTGTGTGCACCAGGGTTCTCCAAGTTTGTTTGTCTCTGATCGTCTATAGAACTATTTTCATTGTTGTGGTCTCTTGTTTTCTTCCTGTCTCCAGGTGACAGGTCCCGCAGAGCAGGAGATAGTAGAGTGGCTTACGCCAGCCATGCGAAGATATCGGTAAGGCATCGCATACAATGCAAACGCTAATGTCAGTGTTAACCTTTCAGTTTTGATTTGCAATTTTTCATTACAATGTTCGTAACTTTGCTCTTTTACCCATGTCTGCCCTTTGAGCTAAACTGTGTCATTTGACTGTGTCACCAAATCAAATCATAATTTGGTTTTGGGCATTTGATTGCGGTGATATGTAAAGGTTTAGTCGACGGAGCTCAGTGTTTCACTGACAAGGTCTCGTTTCCTCTTTAGAGTGCAACAGCGGCTGTGTTTGGACCACGCGGCGGTCCAGAGGCCGCACGCCTGCTCCTCTTTCTCCACGCTGGAGGACGCTGTCACACACCTGCTGCCCTATCACACCTGTGCTGGTCACCCACCCACACAGGAAGACTTTGATTCAGGTGAGAACACCCTTTGGGATCTGTTCGTTGAACCTGGAGCTTGTGGCAGTTGGGAAACGACAACGGACAAACAAACAAATCGTTCAACTTTATTTAAATGTAATAACATGAAAATATAGAGGATGTTATTTTACCCTAAAACAAGAGAACAGAGGCATTGACTGTAGAACAAAATGTATTCCCAATAGAGGGTTTGCTAAATGTTTCTGTTTCTTTGAAAAGTGGACAAGGAGTTTGACACTGTGTCAGGGTTTCTGCTGAAGCGTACTAAGGACATGGTGAACAAGTACAGGCAGCTTCTAGTTGGTGAGGCCCAGGTGAGAAAGACAAATGCATTATTATTCGTATGCTCTTTCATTATCATGTAATTTCTGTTACTGACTAAGCACGTTTATGTATTTCTGTTTTATGAATAGCCAATTAGTAAGTTAGTTAATTAGTTAGTCAAATTAAATCAAAACGCTAATGGTTCCAATAGAATCCCAATACTTGACATTACTAAACATACAAGAAATGCACGTCACCTTGATGACGGGAATTTTTCCCACTTAAACGTCACATGACCCATTACTCACGTTACCACAGTTCTTCAAGTTTTGGTTTTGGTTTTCTTGACCACACAGCAGGGGAGCCCGTCAGCGGAGATGGTGATGCTGGAGCGCTTGTTTCTCCAGGCGGAGAGGCTCTCTCTTGGGGAGGATCGGCGGAGAGCACGTCGAGACCCAGGTCAGTGCCTCGCTCCAACGTCAGGACAGAATTAGTCAGAGGGCTCAAAGTGGTCCTGTAGCATCTTTGTATTCGAAGGATAAACAAATTACGTTCATTCTATTTCATAATTAACACTGAAAGATATTTTGGTACAAGATTATTAAATATAAAGTCAAAGACATTGTAATCAGATACACAGTCATCCACAAAAATATAAAACAGAAAACATTTTCCAGATCACAAGAAATCATGATACACTGTGTCCAGGCCTCCACTAATATTAGTTAAAAAAACACTCCCTGTAGTGACTTAGAAAGGCTTAGAATGCTTTATAATAGAACTTTATTTATGATGAAATACAAATTGTGAAAATGTTCTCGTATTTTTATTATTTTTATAACAAATTTCAGAGTCTTTTATGATGGGACTGCACGCATCAGGGTCATCCCTACGTAGCGCATCATCCACCCTCAACCCCGCTGTGTGTCCGTCTGGTAGCCCATCCTCCTCTCCCCCTTCCTGGACCAAGCTCTCCGATCGACCCCCTGGCCTAAGGACCTACCATTCCAGCACCAGAGGTGCTCTACGGCTCACCATCAAACAAGAGTCCGGCTCCAGGAAAGTGGTGCACAACTCCGCCTGCGATTCCGTCCGCAGTCCCACCGCTCCTTCTGGTCCCATTGGACAAAAACGGGACCACGCTGGGCAGCTGACCAATGGTGGGAGCGCTGTGAAGGAGCGGAACGGTCTGGGGAACATCTGCATGCCCCACCCTAAACCCGATGAGACGATCTCTAACGGGACCCCGCCGATCCAAACAGCCGAGGAAGAGAAGGTCACCCCGGTGTTCGACGGGACCTTGCCAACACAGAAAGCAATGGATTTACCAGGAACACCCACGAATAATCCCCTCTCCAGACCAGAGCAACAGGCTTCTTGCTTGGTGCTACCTTGCGATGATGACGGCCCGAGACTGAAACGCTACAGGCCAGATCCCCTTCGGCCAGAGTGGTCGGAGTGTCTGGAGAGGCCGGAGTTAGCAGTCCTCCAAGAGGACCACATGCTCAGTGAACACCTGCAGAGTGCCATTGACAGCATCTTGGAGCTCCAGCGCCTACAAGGACCCACCGTTGCCCAGCCAGGCACCGCACTGGACCAGGCTTTCACCAGCATCCTGGGGGGTCGCCTGTAGGAGGCAGAACCAGGGGAGGTGGCGGTAGGTCGGGGGCCGGGTGGGACCAGCGGTCAGTGTACCATGCGCCCAGATGTATTTTTTTTGTGTGGAGAAAGTCCTGCGTAATGCCTGAGAGGCAGTAGGGCAGAGAAAGAGAAGACGAGGCACTAAAGAGTAATGCATAGCAGACAACAGCACTATCTATGGGCTTATAGATGTTAGATATCATTTGATGTATATGTTTGTGGGAAAAAAAAATCTATTTCAATAGGAGATACACTGTTTCAGTGGTACTGTAGTTTGAATTCATTCAGAGGTTCACACCGACTCACCGGCGGAGCCTTCATCAGCAGCATATAGTGTATAAGTAATAGTGAAGAAAAATACACAAGCAGAGTAGACTGAGATTATTCAATAGTTTCTATAAGATTCCTTTGAAATGTGAATTTTTTCATTTTCGCTTAATATCATGCTTCCAGGGTATTTATTTTGATAATCTGTGCCAATTGTGTTTCAGCTGAGTTGCATTGATTGAGAGGAGAATGGCAGTGAGTTTGTGATTTTGTGCTGCTAGTGAGTGACAAGAGTGTGTGTGTGCGTGTTTGTTGTGATAGTTTCTTAACGTGTCTCTGTGTGCCTGGATGGAGGGCGGGGCTGGGGTAGTGAGTCTGAGGAGGTGATTGGTCATTGGTTATTGTAGTCAAACATTTCACTCTGCCATACAAAAATTATGTAGATCTGACCGTCTCCCTCTCATCTTGTCTAACGAGTCCCCAGAGAGATAGTGACCCGCTACATCCTGAATACACCAGCAAACGACGACGTTGTGTCTAATACCCTATACATGCAAAGGAGTTTGTCCCTATTACAGCAGATACAAACACAAAAAAAAACAAGGGCGTAAAGTATCGAATAAAGTCCTACATCGAAGCTTTGGCCCTTATCATCCATGCTGAAATCTGACTGTGAAACCTTTCTATTTTCAGTTCATTTTTTAGAGACAAGAGCAGCTCCCATATGTGTGATCATAAGCAATAAAGACGTTGTTAGGACGGCTAGTGGTGCAGTGGGGAGATGGGGGGGTCTTCAGTCAGTCTCTCGACACAGCACTGATCTCCAGCATTTGAAGCTCTTAATCTCTACTGCGCCATTGAACAGCCATCGACTGACCAAAAGCTAGTGGAAATGATCACGTTGCTACGTTTTTAAGGTTTAGCTCTTGATTACTGTTCAGCTTTTTGTTTTTGTTTTGCGTTGGTTCATCAACTGATGATTTGTTTTCATCTGTGATCATGGCACCAAATGACTTTGCTAAATTTGAAATTGTTTGCGTTATCATATGGTATTATATGACAATCTTTTCGAAATCTTATTACAAGTTCAAAACACATCCGTAAAAGAGAAGTGAGAAGAAACTAGTAATTATGATAAGAATTGGCAAGACGTTACCAAGAAAAGGGATAAAATGTCCCTCTGTCCATTTTGGTATTCTTGACGGAAATCGATCAATGTATTTTGTTCAGCTAAATAAAAGAGTTGCCAAAACAAACTTTCACTAGAAGAATCTGCAAAGCAAAGGTCTGTTACTGAAAACAGAATAGTCTCAATTAAGTATTGATTTAATGAAGTTGTAAGAGCTGTGTAACAGAAATTCATTTGAGGATTCATTTTATACAGTACATTTTGAAGCTTTATCGATTTTTATAATGGAGCTAATAATATGAACAAAATTGTGTATGTGTTAATCTTTTGGACATGCTCTTTATGACCACAAATTGGTAACGATGTCAAGAACATGCCTTAATCCAATTAACTGTGTTATCGTGTAGCTCAATAACAAAAGAGTAAGGCCAATTAATGCGAACAATGATGATAATGCAATACATTTTTGGTATTTTTATTTTTTACCTATGGCATTGATAGTCTTTCTGATTGTCATGAACAAATTAACTGAACAAAATCTAACGAAACAACTTTGAACTAATTAAGAATTTTTTCAAGAGTTAAAACTTTCAAACATGTTTTCTGTTTTCTGTACGAACCTTTAGTTGTATGCAGTAATATGTAGTGTCGAGAGCAAGAAAGAACTTCTGGGCAGTATTCAAATAGAGGTTCAGTTAAAATGCAGTAAAGACTTAAGAGTCTCCAGAAACAGGTGCACTCTATTTCAATGCTAGATTTATGAATGAAGCAACCTTGTGTGCCATCATTGTACCACTCAATTGCTAATTGTAACATGCAAATGCTATTTATGAACATTGCATCATTTTCAATTGTGTTATTTATTTTCTAGGTGTTTTTTTGTTTTTTTACAACTGTGAAACATGTTATACACTACTTTAACTTCAGATACAGAAAAACATTCGACTGACAGATTGTTCTGATGCCAAAAGCAAGAGGCCTTAATTCAGAAAACCTAGATTGTAAAATGTCATAACTGACAAAATCCAACTAAAGATTCCTTTGACCTGAGTCATGAAAGTGATTCCTATAAGAGACGTTAGGAAAACAGCTTTTGTACTCATTTTTACAGACTATTTATTATTAAACTGTGATTTTGTAAGAAATAAAATGCATAGGTTGTACATGTCATTTCTTTTAAGTAGCTTAATGTGCTTGCATAACATTTACTTTCTCTAATTCCGTGGATGACAAAGAAGTGGAAAGTATAATTTAAAGCAGAATGGGAAGACTAGCAGTAAGAAAAACATTACATTTCAAACCCTGTCGCTTAAATCAGGCGGTTCAGTGTTGGTAACCAGGTCCTAACTCTACACTTCATAAAAACTGACAAGACAAACAAAAATCACTGAAGTAAAGATAAACATCATCTTTATTTAATCAATGTATTTATTTCATCAACAACTTAGGGAAACAAAACAGCTTGAGGGTTACATCTGGATAAATGCATATAAAAGTCAAAGCTGCTGGTTTCGCATAAATGAATTCAGGGGTCATGTTTAAGAACATGAGAATCTATGCTTTGCAAAGGGTCATTGTTTTAAGGCCATCTCTTTATAACCATTGGAGTCACTCTCGGGCTACAAAAAAATACAAGCATTGGCACATTTATCATAGTTCTAAATAAATGAGGAAAGAAATGCTGGAATTAAATGGTTTATGGAATGGTGATGGAATCATGTCCTGAAGCTAGGCTAGTCTTTTGAAGTTGAGGGAAGAACCACATTAAAACATGTGGAATGAGGTGTCCCAACTTTCCAGAACGCCAATTTTTCAGAATACGAATGCGCATTGCTGATTAGCAAAGGTCCAGTCACACAGACAGCTTTCCAATTTCACTTTCTTCCTCTTAAAATAAAACCTGAGAACGACTGGTGACCATTTAGCATCAATTTATGCCCGGTGTCTGAGACGGATGGCGATAAGTAACTGTTCAATAAGTTCACCGATTTAGCTCTAGTTCAGGATGATGCAACGTGAAAAGTAATGACATGTCTCTGCAAAGCATGATTGCTTTTGTGTACACAAAGGCATAAAGCTGCTAACCTGCTGGGGGAAATTATAAATAACACTCTGGAGAAAGTTAAGAGCAGGTTTCAACTTATACTAAAAAATCTTTACATATATTTTGGCAAAAACCATTCCCCATTTGTTTTTGTAATGATTTTTTTTTATATATATATATATATATATATATATATTAGTATAAAAAAAAGTGTCCATATGCAATCACATTAATTAACCTGCATGGCTTTAACATGAAATTAGTGTTTTTGACTGAAGCACTGGCTTTCTTTTTAAAAGGCGGTCTGTCAGTGGACTCCATTCAGTCTCTGGGTCCAGTCAGTCTACTGGTGGTACCGCAGACTAGCAGCCATCACTCATTCGGCACCTAAGAACCGTCTATGTACAGTCTGAGAACATCCAGAACACCTTCACCCCACGAGCCAGCCTACGTTTGTCCTCCTCGGTGCGCTCCGTACACAAGGGTCAGTTGAGCAGGATGGGTAGGTCCTCTCCGTACTTGCGTAGGAACTTGCTGTGGTTGTGGTCTATAGACCAGAGCGGAGGAAGGTGGCGGGGCCGCATGGTGGACAGGAAGTGACGTCTCCAGCGGCTCTCCAGGTCCATCAGGCCCTTCAGGCCCAGCTTGGCCTGCGCCCGCACCACCTTGAGCCCATGGGGTACGTAGGTCTCGTTGAATATCCTTCCGGAAACAAAGGGAAAAAAAGGGTAGAATCGAGACAAATTAATCAAAACGTATCAAAGTAACTACACCAAAGTATACAATATCCACTCTGACGAATGCAGTATAGTCGGAGGAGTCAACTTTCTTTAGATATGACATTCCCCTTCTACTCGGGATACCGCCAAAATCTTCAATCGCAGACCTGGTCTCCATGCTGGCAGCCTCTTTCAGTGCTTCGTTGGTGAGCTCCTGCCCCTCGCCAGCCATGAAACTCTTGATGACGGCTTTCAATTCTTCTTTCCTGTCGTTCGGCAGGGCATCCCCTGCTGTGAGGAGCGCCCGGGCTGCGGAACGCACACGCCTTCGGTCGGTATCCTCCAGCATGCGCACTCCCTCCTCACACCCCTGGGGGGCAGCAAACTCGTCAGCCAGCTGCTGCTTCAAAAAGCCATCGTGGACGTTGGAGGCGGCGTGGCAGGAAGTGCAGAGGAGCAGGATGTCATGGGAGTTGTGGTCCTTCATCTCCAAGGGGAAATGTCGTCTGTACTCATGAGGGACGACATTTTTCCTTTATAAAAAAGAAAAAGGTGGTCAAAATCCCATCACCTTCAGAGTTACATAGTTAAATCTCAGTCTTGGTCAAAAACCTTATCCTAGGTTTGTGTTCTTAATCTGGGATTTGGTAGAAAGCCTGCCTAAAATATTTTCAGTAGTAATGCATAGGATGGCCAACCGGATGTGGGAGTCAGCTTTGCCACAGATGACACAGAGGTTCTCCTTGGCCGTCAGGTAGTAGTCCTGCTG
>JAVQJS010037925.1:0-10000 GCA_036024795.1 Galaxias rostratus
GCAGAAGGTGCTCTAAGCAAAGCCAGGTAAACAACAGTGGGGCTTTCGCCTGTGGATTTGACATAGATCAACTCTAAATCCCGCACACATCTTCACAAACAGCCCTAGTGAGGATAGGATAGTTCCAAAGATTTGCATTGCAAATATCAAGTTAGCTCCCACCTTCGTGCAAACCTACTGTTCCACTGTTTCCGGAATGACTCATAAAGGATGATGGTCTTGTTTGTACTTTTTTAAATCACCTCATTGCCAAAGATTTTGTTAAAGAAAATTAAAAAAAGACAAAAGAAACATTCAGGACACACAGCACATGCATTAGACCGATAGAAAATGATAACAATCTGCTCTGGAAATATCTTTGATATCATGATCCCCTCCAACTGAAAACATAACATGTCAAGGTGATTGTAATGTGTCTTTAAAAGAGGCCTTCCAATGTTACAGCTCTGAATTCCCTTTAGGACATCTAGCCAGGTGAACCGTAAACAGGAACAAAAGTGTTACCCAGCTACCTTGAGCTCCCATAGGTCCCAAGTCACATAAAACAACTGTATTACACCAGAGTCAATAGTATTGGATTGTCTGTGCTCACCCATAGCTGTTTACATCTGTACACACTATGTCTATAATTTCTGTTATACTTTATATCACGGTCAGTGTGTAAAGATAAATCCTCTATCTGTTATATATTGTACAATACATTTTGAGTTTAGAATCTAGATTTGGGGATATCTACATCACAATGTACATGATTCACTTCATAGTCTGTTTCTGCATTTCGAATCTCACCTTTTACATCAAACTCACACCGTCGTGCAACACACATTCCGAGTCTTTTTGCGGTCCAACATATAAGACTTAACGGCATTCACAGATACTGTAGAAAAACCACCAACTGACAAATTCAGACAAACATCACAACCACCATCTGCAGAACGTCATGATCATTTGTGTGCTAAGTTATTGTCATGAACAAATAATGATGGTAATTGCAGTGAAAGCATTTGTAAGCAAACGCCTTTTTCTTTCTCGTTTGAGAGGACGTCGTGCCCGCCCCGAATGAGTGTGAATATGAAGGACAGGTGTTCTTGTATGGCGTGGAGAAATATGGTAAGATGGAGGTCACGGCTGTCCCTGACCTATTGATCCTAACTGGTACCTGCTGAGATGGCTCCTCTACGGTAGCCTGTAGGTCGCGGAGAGAAAACATGGAGTACACATGTCCATCGTCATGCTTTTGAATGTGACCATGTGTACCATTGGCAGTGTCTTTGTTCAGGGCGTTTGTATTTTCTGTTCCGGTGCGATATCAGAGCCTAGTTATCCGATGCTGAGGGGCGAAACAAGGGAGGGGTCGTAACGCGGACCTCTGGTCAGAACTCCTTCACAGTCCTCTCTCTCCCCTCGCCTTTTCTTCTCTCGTCTCATCTGCCACGACCTCTGGTGGGCGGCCCTGTCCGGGCACGGGCGTCCTCACGGGTTGGTCTGCGTGGAGCTGACCGACAGCTTGTGCCAGCTCACCACTCTCTTCCTCATGTCCACCTTGTCCAGCCAGATGTAGGCCTCACCGATAAGAGTCTTCTTCATGAACTTTCCCCCGTTGGACACTAGAAACAGCTAGAAACACACACAGCAAACCAGTTGCTTTATTTGACGTATGTAATGCAGTTCTATGAGCGGCTGTTTTCCAAACGCCACAAGCTCTGTTGATTGAATTGACCGCAGGGCCAACTATTTGACAGTGCACACCTGCGTGCATCTAGAACACCAGATCATGACCTCTTGCCATCTTTCCAGTTTCTCAAGATGGCACAAAACAGTTTATAATTTCAGCTCCATAACTCCCTTAAGGGAGTGTACAGCGGGGCTGGTACATACATACCTGTATGACCATAACACAAAAACATAACCTCTCTTAATCTGTCCCGTTCATCAAATGGCACTAAACAGATTACAATGTCAGCTCCATTCCCTCTGAATGTCCGGTTGGTTTATACACACCTGTATGCCTATTGCAACACCACAATTTGACCTTGAGTAGTCTGCTTTGTTGGTCAATATGTCACCACAACAGAGTACCATGTCAGCTCCTATTCTACCGTTAGGGAATGTACAGTAGGGTTGGTACATACCTGTATACGCATGAGAAACACCACAACCAAACCTCGAGTAATCTGTTTGCTTTCAAACTAAAACTAAACTGAACAATATGTGAGCTTGTAGTGGCCAATGTGGCAATACTAACG
Organism: Galaxias rostratus; assembly: GCA_036024795.1. NCBI lineage: Eukaryota > Metazoa > Chordata > Actinopteri > Galaxiiformes > Galaxiidae > Galaxias > Galaxias rostratus. The sequence continues at coordinate 2,247 of JAVQJS010037925.1, forward strand.
GATGTTCCTGCTAGGGACGTGGGGCAGGGGTGAAGGGACGGTCAGAGCAAGGGCCAGGTCACCAAGGAGACAATATGTACCCTTTGGAGACACTAAGGCTTGAAGTTTGTGGTTTTAGTCATAACATTAAGTCATGTCTTTCTTGTGTATATGACTTTAGATATGATGATAATGAGCAGTCTCCTACATACGTGTCCTTAGATGTGATGACATATGATGACACAGAATTGTAGAAGTTTGCGTTTTAAGTCAAATCCTTGTCATGTCTTCATTTCCTGCATAAGTTTCTCCCCCCACCCCAGATACCCCCACCTGGACCCCCCCATACCCCGTCCCACTCCAGATACCCCCACCTGGACCATCACCCCCCCCCCCCCCACCTAACCTACTCCAATGACTTAATAACGACTTAACCATGCACTGCTGCACCTAACTAATAATACATTCATTCCGATCCACTGTCTATACTGTTTATTCAGTTTACATCAATCCACTGTCTATGACTTTTCTAAACAAGTGCGGCTCTGACAAGAATGAACTGTAAACCAACGCAGCCATCCAAACCTTTTATCAGAGCAGGCAATAACCCACCATATACTTGGACCAATCACAGAGGATGTTGTTCGCTTTATCCGTGTTTGCCGAGCTAGAAGAAATCGATGGCACAGCGCAAGGTTGAACTTCAACCCAACTGACTTCAATTTACTGATCTTTGTTCGCCTCCCCCCGGCGAAAGAGAACCATTTTGCTTTCACCTGAAGCACACTGGGGCCTTTAGGGTAGGAACAAACCGTCATGTCCATCAAAACACCACAACATTGTATCTAGTGCTCTGTCCTGTAGGTCAAAAGACCCTACACCAGAGCAGTAGTGTGCATGGTTTCTGTGCCTACGGTACCTGAAGGGAGTGTCCAGTAGGGTTGAGACTGAAGCGGAAGGTCTCGTTGAACGAAGGCTCCCGGTCATGGCGACACACTCTGGTCTTCTTCTTGATGATCCTCTTCTGGGTGGCCACGTTCACCACGTACAGCTTCACGTAGAGGTCTAGGGACGGCACAGCGGGACGGGGGAGATAAAGCGTTCTTAAGGGGGTCTTACGGTCTCTATCTACGTATATCAGCGGTCAGTCGACTACGGCTGGCACACCTGGCAAGTGGTCCGGGCTCTTGAACTTGTGGGTGATGTTCCTGCACTGGAGGACCTCAAGGACCAGCTGGTCTCCCTCCGTTTTCACCTCCTTCTTCAGGGCCACCTTGATCTCCCCCATAACCTGGGTCTTACCTGGACACACAGAGTTGTGAGAGTTGAGAGTTGGGGAGAGTGTCCTCTGAAGTCCTCTCATAGCTGTGTTACACACGCATAGAGTCAATAATTGCAAATGGCTTATTGTGTGCCATACTAAGATGGCCTCATAACTGTGATGGAAGGAAACTAGACAACACAATTTGCTGTAACGCTATATCAAAGCTATATAATTGTTGTTACAACAAGCATAAAAGGAGTAGGACAGCTACTGGTGAAAAGTTAAACTAAGTAAGTCAAAGTGGTTGCTGTGCAGTCATTGAAAAGGTAGTTTTGCGTTGCGTGTCATATTTGAAACCGTCCAGAAGATGGAGGCATAAAACCAGAGATCTAAACGGGAGTTCCTTTCTCCTGCCTCTTTGCAAAGGGTCAGGAAATGATCTACTGTTCTCTGCATTCCAACAGCATCTCGAGGTTTGTTTTCAAATGCCTTTTCACCTTCATCGTCTTCAGGTCCCATTCGGCTCTTGTCTGTCCCATTGGGGATGGCTTTGCCTCTGAAAACACACACACACACAATCATACACATATGATGGAACATGTATATAGAATATGCATAGCCACCCTACCAAGACACCTCCCTTGCTGTGATACATTTCATAGATTTGCATGTGCTTATCTTTTTTCTCTGACATGAACTTCACTGTCTTTCTCACTTACATCCGTGGCACCTGGAAGATGGCGCTGTCCACTCCAGTGCCCGCCCCGTCATCGCCGTCTAAACCTCCATAGCCGTCTCCTACCAGGCTGGGAGCCGACGACACCAATGTCCCAGAAAGGTCCCCCAGCCGATGCCCTGGCCCTGTCAGTGCCAGGACAAAACGGGAGGGAGAACAGAGGAAGAGAGGAAAAACAGATGGGTTTAGAGCCTGTGGCAGGGACAGAGAGATGGAGCGAGAGAGTTAGAGAAAGAGATAGATTGACAGGGGGAAAGGGATAGAGAGCGAGAGAGACGTATGGGAACGTCATGATTCCTTATAACAGTGTCGCAGTACAAAAGACCAATCCAAGCAAGAGGATGCATCCACTCAGTGGTCCACCATTTCTCTAGCTCACACAGATCGTGTTGGGATTGACGGTTTGATTTAATTTGGCAGAGCAGCTGACGCGTGCCCGTCAAACAGATCTGACATCAAGCACCTCGACCGTTACTTTCAAAAGAATGGACTTGTGCCAGGCTTGCACACATCGTCATGAAACATGACAGCAGGCAGAGCACTCCAGTGTGACAGATGCTGTCAAGGTGTAGCTTATCAAACAGACCATCGACGCATTCATCTCCAAAAGCTCGGGCCTCGCTGTGGATCCTACACCCCGATAAGCAGAGGAATGCATTTTGCCTCGCCACCCCGTGGTAAATAGGTTTCTGTCACATCCTATTCGGAGTGTGAAAAAGGATTGATTTGGGGTACGAGTTATCGCTCTAGTCTGCACGCTTCAGTGTCTGCCATTTCAGCACTAGTCTTATGTCGGTAACATTACAAGCTGCCTCAAATGGACCCCATCTTCACCTAAAGAGGCTGCATCAAAATTCATGACTGCAGTCCATCCAGACAGATGCTATGAATTTCAGATTTAGACATCAGATACAAAAAAAACCTTTGTAAGGATTACAAAACAAACTCAAAGAAACAAAAGGACAGAACAAACAAAACGAGACAGAACATTGGCAACGCATGCAAATATATTTTTTAAATATGTTATTTACTATTTAGGAGTTTATAAGGCGTACATTTATATTTTGCTTTTGGAATACTAGTTTAGGCAACTATATTTAAATGCTGCTTTATTGGTAATTCTTTAGGGTTGCGTTTGCAAATTTTTATTTTTATTTTTTTGTTGTCTCACCTCACATGACCTCTGTTCCTCTCATGGTCAGCTGACTTCTCTCTTTACTCTCATTGGTCGGTGAGTTCAGTCAGAGTTGGCCTTTGAACCCCATGATGTTCTGTTTGCACTTCCTGGTTTTACTTGTTACGTCTCAGACCATGTTTTTGATGCCAGGGTGTGAGATTGACAGGGTGGGGAGCAGGAATTAATGTAGAGGGAGGAACTGGAGTGTGTGTGAGTCCTGACTATCTTTAAATATTCACACATCACACAAATACAGATTACAGAATTGTGAGGTTCTGTAAAGGGGGTAGCACACTGCATGCGCTAGAAAACACATCAGAAGATGACCAGCTTGACATGACCACCACACTTACTACACTAACTGAACAGTTTACACAAAGTCCTGTTGTAACACTATCATAGATTCTAATGTTAAATACTCAAGATTAAGGTGTGTGACCTCAAAATAATCATTGTGAGTTTTGCAGTCAATCTATGTTTTAGATTGACGCAGGTCTCTGCTATCCCAGCATGGTTTCCACAGTCGGGTTGAGGTGTGTTCAAATGGGCCGGGTGAAAACCAGAGGCTGGGGACAGGCTCATGCACTCTCCAATGAGACACAACTGTCTGTGGGTGGGCTGTGGGCTATGGGCTCCCGTCTCTGGGTTCGGAGGTGGGGACGCAAAGCTAGCAGGTCACTTGGAACATTGGCTAGCAGCATTGTGGCCTACTCAACACAGAGTGATAGAAAACATAGAGCAAGTTGAGCAAATGAGAAACGGTTGGAATTTACACAGAGCACATTATTATTATTATTATTTCTACTTTAGCTTTGACATGGAAGATGAGACGTTTACACTCTAACCTGCCATAAGTCTGCATGAGTTGGGATTCCCTACTTTTTGGAGGGCAAAAAAAAAAATCTAAGAGTGATTGTAAACGCTTTGACGAACCAGGTGGAGAGCGGGGGAAGTAATCCAAGGAGGGGAGTGGACGGGATAGGGAGCAGAGTCTAGGAGTTAGCGAACGAGAGGAAAGAGTGGAAGAAAGAAAGGAAGAGCCAACATGCAAGGACAGAAGGAGGCATGTCACAGGAGGTGTATTAGTGGTAGGGGCGGGGTTTACTTGGTTGGAGGCGGGACTGTTGCACGGCAGCCTCTGCGGCGGCTATGGCTATCCCAGCGTCCTCCAGGTGGGCCTGGGTGACACTGCTCTTGCTTTGGGAGCGCGACGGGCCGTGGGAGCGCAGCTGGCCGTCCGACGAGGATTTGGAGCTGCCTGGGCTGCTCTGGGACTTCTCCAGCGGGGTCATCTGCATGTCTGCCCAGAGACAGTTAGAGGAGGGTAGCGAGATGGAGAGGGGATTGCAAAGGGGCACAAATGGGGTGGGATGGGGAGTCAAAGAAAGAAAGAAAGATCACCATTGGATTGTCCACAAACTCCCCCTTGAGATTAGGAGTGAGTACATTTGACGGGGTTGCTATGGTTTCGGTCAAATGGGGATAGGAACTCAACAGAAGATTGAAAGATCGTACATTGTAATTAGGGACGATTACGGAACCCATTGGTATTATTATTGCCATGGCAACATACTAAATCTCTGCAACGACAAAGGGGCCATCAGAAAAGCACAAAAGCAAGTGACTGAAAGGCTCAAGCAGCAGTTAATTGAGTTTGAGAGATGTCTGTGGAATCACAGTCAAAGTCTATACTTGACATTCCTCTAGAGGTTTACGTTGGCCAAGGAAATCAGTACTGCGACACAGAAAAGAGAACGGGGGTTTGTCCTACCTTTGGCAGGGTCAGGAAAGATCCCATGGCTCTGGCTTTTGATGACCGAGCTCTTGGGGGAATCATGGCTCCCTTGTCCCTGTCCTTGGTCCTGACCCATTCCCTGACCTAACCCCATTGACTGGCTGGACCCTGCCATGTGCCCCTGGCCCTGGCCCGGCCCTTGGCCCTGGCCCTGGCCCTGGCTTGAGCCGGAGCCACCTGGAGGTCCCTGGGTTGCATGGTGGGCCCGGCTGTGCTCGATGCTCTCACTCTGCTCTCTCAGAGGCAGCCAGCGTGGGGTGTTGTCTAGCTGGGCTGTGTTGGACAAGTCGATCAACACCTGTCACCCAGGGATGGGGATGGAAAGAGAGATGAAGACGGAAAGGAAAGGAGGTGTGGAGGTGTGTGGAGTGGTAAAAACATGTGTATCCAACGATTAAAAAGGACCTCAAAATGTACTATGAGCCTACAAGCACTCCAACACATTAATATAAAATTAGACCTGCTTTGAACATATTAAAGAGATGTGATTTCCATGCTGACTGACAGCCATGCAAAACACACCCATATATGAGGGGTTTTGGCAGAACGAGAGGCTCGTAAGACTATATCAAGACCAGCCAGACTTCATGGAAAACGAGGTATCACAATGCATTAGGGCGTGTGTATGAGTAAGTGCATCTGACAGGGAATGCTTTGGATTTCAGGGGCACTCACTTCTCCCAGGAAGTCATTGGAAGACGATTTGTCATAGTCCCACACCGTCACCTCAAGAGTCTTCTTCTTCAGCTGCAGACACGGGGGGAAGGGAACACGCTAGGGTTAGTTTGTGTTTGCGTTCCTGCGCATGTATACACGTGCATGTGTTTATTGCAGCTGTTAGTGTGGAACAAGTGTGTGCGGATTGGCTTGGTTGGTGTGTGTCTTGTCTCTGTTCCTATTCAGAGTGCAACTGCTATGTGTTCAAAACAACAGGCAGACAGAACGCAGGGTGAATCACATTTTGGAATCAAGTGGGTATGTTCCGTGTGTGTGTGTCTTTGTGGTGTGTGTGTATGTTTGTGTGTGTGGGGGCGGGTGGGTGGGTGGGTGTTTAACATGGGCAGGCGATTGAGCGATGCGGCAGCGTTTCAAGCCTGGCCAGAGCCGAAGAGAGGGGTGTTTATTGGCGGGCAGACAGGCTGAGCGCTACAGGAGCCCCAGAGAATCGCTCCAATTCACAGCCTCTTTTTTCTACTGATGGTCCCTACTCTCTGGGCACTCACACTCACCCTGTCTACCCTCATCTCTCACTGCCCCCACCCCACGGTGTGGGTGGTGGTGCCACATGATTACCGGCGCTAGCGGACCTCGGGAATGGATAGGAGGCTGAGTTCTCAATTTCGCCATGACCACCACCACCAGTGTGTGTGTGTGTGTGTATGTGTGTGTGTGTGTGTGTGTCCCGCTTCTAGGATTAGCCATCAGAGTGGTCCGGTCTCTAGGGCTGGTGCACGGTGGGAATTGGAGTCCCGCAAGGGAAGATGGAAGACGGCAGCCAGGGTACCCGTTAGACCTTAGGAAGGTCCGAACAACCACTGGGCCCCAGTTGGTATGGCTAGCTTCCTACCTGCTCCAGGTGAATGTTCTTGTAGATAACCGTCTGGTTCCACTCGGGGTTCAGGGTCTTCTGGACGTACTTGGTCCTCCTCTTGTTGTCGGCACTGGAGTGTCACAACAAGGAGAGAGAGAGAGCCTTTTAGTGGGACACGTCGGCTCCACCGCACAGCGGGAGGCCCAACACAAACAGTCACCAAACGGCCATGACTTTCCGTAAAGAAAGGATGTTGAATCAAGAGATGACTGGAGAATGATCCAGGGAAGGGGAAGAGAGCGAGAGAGAGAGAAAGAACCCAGAGGAAAATTACAGAAAGTCCCAAAATGAATTTGCATGAGAAAACTCACTGGAGCAGCCTTTGATGTTCTCGGATGTCAGCGGTTACACTTGTACCAACACATAATCATGACTTGTTTGGGATGCTTGAAAGACAGACGTATAATGTGTGGGGAAATGGGAGAGAGATATAGAGAGAGAGATAGAGGGAGAGAGAGCGAGAGTGGCAGACAGAAAAATCGATGTGGGCGGAGCGACGGCGGGGAGGATGGTGCTCGTGCCACTGTGGAATGGCACAGATAATCACGGGGGGAGGGAGAATGGAAGGAGGGGGGATAAAAGCACTTTGACGACGCAAACGGAATGTGAGGCAAACCAAAAACACCAAGTGAAAGCGAGGAGCAGCGCCACACTACCTTGCATTCTGGACAACCATGACTTGGCTGAGAGAGAGAGTCCAGAAGAGGAAGAGGAGGGCAGAGGTCACAAACGACGAGAAAAGCAAACACATAAGAAACAGTCAGAGGAGAGGAACGGGCTTCAACCACAAAGAGTAGAAAGCTCAGCTACAGTCCAATTGCCTCCCGAGCGCTTCGTTCTCGTCTAGTGCCGGAGCTCGTTATGGAATGTGAGACAAAACAAATAACCAAACAAAAAAACCTCAGAGGGGATACAATCGACAGATGAATGAATGGCTAAAAACGACCCTGCCTATTAAGTCGCACCCTTATGGTGCCAGGCCTCCATCCGTTAGCCTCGGTACATACATAACCCCGGGATAAGGCTGTGTGCACTGGGAGGTGATTCCCCTCCCGATGGTCTGTGTGGGAGGAGATGGCCTCTCATGTTATAAACAGGTCTGATAGGGCCATTAGCTCGGCGCAGATCCTGTTACAGGCCAGATAACGGCCTCATCGATTCCCCCTGCCTGTTCACAGTCCACTCGGGAACAGGGGAAAGGAGGAGGAGGAG
>JAVQJS010037930.1:0-14207 GCA_036024795.1 Galaxias rostratus
CACACACACACACACACACACACACACACACATACACACACACACACACACACACACACACACACACACACACACACACACACACACACACACACACACAAAGTTTGATTAAAAAGCAATGTGGAAGACATGCTGAACCTGAGCTTATGTGTATCCTTGAAATTGTTGTTCAGTAGATGATGATAATAAGAGTGCGTTATAACAGTAGACTATGATAAATAAGGCATTGTTGTGCAATCTTGATTGTAGACTTTCTTATATTTAATAACAATAATAATCCACTATCTCTCTTTTTTCTCCATCTCTCCCACCCTCCCATGCTTACTTACTCACTCACTCACTAATTCACATTCAATCGCAGTGAAGTCAACAACACACCATGAGTAGCCCCCCTCTCCAGGAGATGCCGCAGCTGGGTGCCTCCTCGGGCAGTGTGTTAACGCTGGCCTCCAGACCCCTTCAACCCATGCCAGACCCCTCTATCTCTAAACGGGTTTGCTTTTACAAGAGCGGCGACACTCAGTTCAGTGGGCATCGCATGGTCATCAACGCCCGCACATTCAAGACGTTTGATGCCCTGCTGGATGCTTTGTCCAAGAAGGTGCCTCTGCCATTTGGGGTGCGCACCATCACCACACCCCGCGGGACGCATTCCGTCAAAGGCCTGGAGGACCTGCACGACGGGGGTTCCTATGTGTGCTCCGACACCAGACGCATCAAGCCTCTGAACATGGAGGCGGTCAGCCGGCGACAGGTGCCTTGGAACACTACCAGGCCCCTGAGCACCAGGCGGCGGGCACGTCGCGGGTTCCTCACGCCCTCGCTGGGCCGACGGAGCGAAGCAGAAGCAGTTAGCAAGCCCTCTAGGGTGGCTGGCAACCGGGTGGCAGTGCGGACCCCCAAGAGACTGGTGGTGTTTAAGAACAAAGACCATAACATGAAGCGCATGGTAGTGCTGCAGAGGAAAACGGCACCCACATTTGATGCGCTGTTGGATTACTTGTCTCAGGTGATGCAGTTTCCTGTCCTGAAGCTCTACTCTGCAGATGGCAGAAGGGTGAGTACTGTATATTTGGTTGACTTGAATTTTGCGTTTTAATTGCCTTTTTGGAAAAAAGAGGTTGTGCCAATATTCTACACATAATGAAAACCACGATACACCATGTCACAAATGAACATCTTTGCAGCGGCAACAAAAGAAGCCTACCTTGTGTTAAAAATTTTAGATTGCGTGTGACACTTTAACCAGTCCAGGTAAGTTCAAAGGGACGGTCAAAATTAATCACCTCCTACTGGGTTATCGCGTGTAAAATCTCTGGCCTACTGACGTATGCATGTGATCAAGAGTTGTTGTCTTTAGGCTTTTCTTTAATTATCTCTGCTGTGTTTCATAAGACCAAGAGTCAAATTTTTCATTATATTTGGTTAATAATATACTGATACAATATCATATTTTGTTCACCAAATAAGTGTTTTATTTTGGTAAAATCAAAAATTAAAATATATATATATAACATTTATAACAATTTAGACAGACACACGCTATGCAGCAAGCTTTTTTGATATTCCTTTAAACACCTGCTTAAAATATTAACATAGCAGTGTTAGAGTGTTGTGAGGCCAACTTAATAGTTGAATCAACCGAGTGTCCGTTGTTTTTTTCAGGTCGACGGTCTTGCCACTCTGATCTTGTGTTCTGGCGTGATTGTAGCAGCTGGCAACGAACCCTTCAGACCAAGACACACCAACGTTCCAAAAGCCACCCAGTTGTCTCCAATCGACCAACCGGACTCCTTAGAACTCTCCAAATTACATGCTCCATCTCGTAAGTGTTGTGTTGTGTGCCAATGAGGGGACAGAAGGGACCCTACAAACTCACTGTGTTATCAAGGGCAAAAGTGGAATGTGAATTTCCAAGAATATATCTCAGATTGTCAGAAAGCTGTGACATTGGCCACTCAAAGGTTTAGATAAAACGGGGTAAGTGCACCCTTTAAAAGCTTAGTCTTTTCTGAAATCTCCGAAATGCTTGTTTCTGTTTAAACAAATACAATTTTTTGTAATGAAAATAACTTTGTTAAAAACAAACAACAGAAATGTATTAGCAGCAACGTACTGTAAATGTTTATTTGTCTCTTTTACAAACAGAGACAAAGAAACCCTTTTCCAGTGGCAGAGGATCCAGAAATTTCTCCTTATCATCAGAGAAATTCGTTGTCAATCAAATCAAACAGTCTCTCAGCGGAAGCTCCACCAGTCATCCGCCTCATTGTGACGGCTCCGCTGAAACAGAGTTGAATCACTGTCTACAATCCGCAGATTCGGAAGCAGGCTGTGAACGGGCCAGGGCTGGGGACCGAGTCTCAGAATCCATCGTACCCAAAGACGACGACATCGAGAAGTCCTTCCGGGTCAACCAGGACGGGAGCATGACAGTGGAAATGAAGGTACGCCTTACCATAAAGGAAGAGGAGATGTTGCACTGGACCACCACACTGAGCCGTTCCAGCCTCACGCAGTCCACCCACACGGAGTGGGCCTCAAAGTCCGGCTCGGGCAACAACTCTCCGGACTCCAACAACGCCAAGCTGTCGGCCGTCATGGAGGACGAATCCAAAGAAGAGAACCACCTCGATGACGCTGGAAGGAACGTGGACTTCCGTGGAGAGGGGGAATGTAATGGCATGAGTCCAACTGCCGCGCCACACACCGGCGCTGATGGCAAGCGGAAACCAACGCCAGGGCCCCGGCACGTGAAAAAGAAGACGTCGGTGGAGAGCGTAAAGACCGTCTCCGAGTCCGGCGTAGAAGAGACCACACTAGGACGCTTCTCCTACCTGGAGAAAACGGTGGACGGGGAGGTAACGGAGGAGTACTGTGAGGTCCGGCAGAGCAGCAGCCGCAGCAGGAGCAGGCCCACCCCTGTCCCCCTACCTAGGAAGACGGGCTCGGCAGGGGCCGTCCACAACTGCACCTCGGTCGGCTTCCCAGGGGGGGCCGAGGTCCTCCAGATCCAGAGCAATGGCATGGAGATCACCGAGACTGTCATGCACATTTACGAGACGCAGGGATGCTATGACAACTACGTGGGGAACGCCCTGCCCGGGCGTGCCCAGAGGAGCAAGGCGCCCTCCACCGAGTCCGGGCCACGCTCGTCCGATTGCGACGTGGACTTCAGCAGGATGTCCACCACCACTAGTTTCCCAAATGGACGTCAACAATCTGAAATTTTGTCACTGTCATCGGAGCCCCCTAAAGCTGAGATCAGAAACAACCTTTCTTCTTTCACTGACAATGAGGCACACGCTACCGCTGACTCCCAGGCCGAGTCTCTCCCTAAGGAAACAGGCTCCACCAAAACCGACAGCACTGCGAAAGGTGACAAGAGAACAAAAGCCGGTCAAGCCAAATTTAAGCCAAAGAACTCAACCTCAACAACCAGCTCAGATAGGAAACTCAAGGAAATTGGAAAAGGCTCCTTGAAGAGCTCTAAACAAATGTCTTCCCCTGAAAAGTACAGCAGCTCAGGGAAAAAGAGTGGGAGTGGAACTGACAGTGAAAAGAGGAGGGCAGAAAGAGTGCAATCAAAGAAAAAAGTTGGTGGGGATGAACAGACACCCAGCAAGAAGAAAACCTTGGCACTAAACATTGAAAACATCAAGGGGGTGTTGCCAAAGAAACATTTGAACCTAAATGACAAGGTTGCCAGGGAGAATGGACACAATGTGAACACACCTGAGACAGGAGCAGCAAGACCGCTAAAGAAGAACATGCTAGACATTTTACCTCCCAAACAGTTAACTGTGCAAAACAAAAAGATCCTTATCACCAAGCAGAAATCCATGAATGAGAAAAGAACCACCACGCCAAAACAAAAGCCAGAGCTGAGCGAGAGCGTCTCCATGCCGGCACTCAATGACGTGCCCTCAGACGTGCATCAGTATGTTGAAAACTGGCTCCAGAAAATCAGCACGGACTCCGACCCACCACCATACATGGAAGAGGCAGTCACAGTGGAGCCAGAACCTGAGCCGGACCAGAAGCCTGACCCGGACCCAGGACCAGACCTAGACCTGGAGCCAGAGACTAAACCAAAGGTGGTGTTCCAGCTGGGGGATGACTCTGAATCTGAGGTCAAAGGTGAATCGAGCCCCAGTCACATGGATGAACACGAAGAAGAAAACAAATCTCTGTTGTGTGAAGGTGACGCAGGCAAGTCGAGGTCCTTCTCTTGCCTGTCTGTTCCCGCTAGCCACGAGGAGCTGCCATCGGAGAGTGGCGCGCTGAGGACCAAGGGCTTGTGCTCTTCCATGCCAAGTGTCCGAATAGACCCTGTGGAAGAGGAGAGCAAGCTCAGAATGAGCACATCATTGAAGGCTATGGGCCCAGGGGAGTCCAGCGAGGTGTCCTACGCATCCAACCTCCTCAGTCCGAAAGCCAGAATAAAGCCGGTCATACAACAGCTCTGCTCCTCCATCCAGGGCATCCGGAGGCTCTCAGAGCCCGACAAGCCATCAGGCATCGAGAAGTCACGCAGCCTCCCGGACTTCTCGTCCCACGTGTCCTCTGTGTTTGGCTCCCCGTCCCGTGCCTTTCTCTCCTTCCTGTCGGCAGTGACGCTACGGGACAGCTTCGCTGGCACGGAGGCGGGCGACAGCTACGAGGGAGAGTCCCATGACCCGCTGGAGGCCCTGCTCGTCATCGAGTCACTTCAGAAGATCTCGACCATCGAGGACGAAGAGGAGCAGAGGGCCAGTCTGACTGACCTGCAAGGCAGGACGTCCTCTCAGCTCCGGAAGCGTTGGAGGGACTTTCAGGCCCAGCGAGAGCGGCTGGAGAGCGAGCCTGCCTCGCCCAAATTCTCTGAGACAGAGTTTGCGCTGGACGTGGTGTCTGAGGCGGGGGACGGGCAGGACGACCAGCGGATGGTCATAGAGGAGCTAATGGAGGAGCTTAACCTGCCCCCGGAGCTTCGAGAGGGGCTTACCTCCCTGGTAGACGGACAGTCCAAACTGCCCCCTCAATGTAAATCCATGCTCTACCCTGAGGTGGAGGAGAGCAGCATTTTCGAACAACACCTTACAGACTCTGAGGAAGAACTGGAAGTGTTTGCTCGGGAGCTTAGTAAGGCCAGGGGCCAATCATCAGCACCTGAATCCACCTGTTTGGTGGAGTCAGTTGATGAGGCAGAGCACGAGCCACGGAGCTGCTCTGTCACTCATGATAATGATACCAACGGTCTGAGCCAGGAAGGACTCGCAGCGGAGAAAGAGAGAGAATCTAATCTCATTCGTAAGGAGGTCAACATATTAGATAATAAAAATGAAAAATATGATGACAAAGAAGAGGTGGAAGAAAATGAGGGGGAAGACACGAGTGAGAAAGAATTTGAAGAGAGGGAGTTGAGGGAGGAGGTGAAGGACGAAGAAAATAAGAAAACAGTTCCGAATGAACAAGACTATGAAAAAAAGGTGGAAAATAAATGGGATGATGTTGAGGAGGTTTTAGAAAAACATCAGGATGATGAGGAAGATTTTGAGGAAGAGGGAGAGAAGGTTGGAAAGGGGGATAAGGAAGATTCTGAGGAGGAAGAGGGAGAGAAGGTTGGAAAGGGGGATGAGGAAAAGGAGGATGATGCGGAGGAAGAGGAAGATGAAGGGAATGATATCGCAGGATGGGAGGAGGAAAAGGAGAGTAATGAGGCAGAAGAGGTGGAAAAAGAGGTGAAGGAAGGGGAGGAGGATGCAGAGGAGTGGGAGATAAGGGAGGTTCACGATGAGGAAGTGGAGGAAGGGGAGGAGGTTGCAGAGGAGGAGGAGATAAAGGAGATTTACAATGAGGAAATTGAGGAGGTTGCAGAGGAGGAGGAGACAAAGGAGGTTCATGAGGAGGAAGGGGAGAAGCTTGGAAAAGTGAAGGAGGAAGGAGAGAGAGAGGAGGAGAGCGAGGAAGACAATGCTGAGCAGAATGAGGAGGGTGAGGGAGACGTTGGCTGGATGGAGAGGGATGATCATATTGAACAGCCGGAAGAGGATGGGTCAGTGGAGGAGGAGGATAACGACGGGAGGAACATGATAAGCGAAGCTGCACAAAAAAAACTGAATGAAGAGGTAGAGGAGCAGAATATTGAGAGGGAGGAAGAAGAGGCAGCGGAGGGAGGGGAGGGGGATGAGGAAGAAGGAGCTGTGGAGGAGAGAAGGGGAACGGGAAAGGAAGAGAGATGGGAAACAGAAAATGAGCAGAATCAAGAGGAAGAGGATGGGGAGGCTGAGGAATGGAAGGAAAGGAGACCATACAAAGTTGGCAAAAACGAGGGGGGGGAAGATGAGGAGGAAGGAGAAGAAGGGGCAGAGAGTGAAGAGTTTGCACGGGTAGACAACGGACAGGTAGATGAGGATGAGGAAGCTCAACATTTGAGTGAGACTCGTTCCGCAAACAGTAGTGTGAAGGCTGATACTCATAAGAGGACATTGGAGGAGGCCAGCTACATGGAGGAGTCGATTAGCTATGAGGAGGAGACCCCCGGCGAGATAGGAGACGTCAACGACAAAGGGACGGCAAGTGACATAAACCCAGTGTCCAACAAATCTCTAGCCGATTCCGGAGATGACGGCTACAAAGCCACGGAAAGGGACCTCCCCACTGCCGAGCAGGAGGTTAAGAAACAAGGAGAAGCGGAAAGCAACAGCATGCTAGGCGTTGTGGAGATTTCACAAGGCCTGCTGGATTTTGTGAACTCGGCCCTTCAGTCTTCCTCACTCACCCTTGCCTACGACTCCCGGGGGAACATTCGTATCGAGCCGGACAACGCACGGGTCCTGTCGACAAAGGAAATAGTCATTCCGAAGCTTAGAGATGACTGTCCATATCGTAAAAAGCGGCTCGCTACCCCCAACACATCCGAGCTGTCAGACTACAGGCCTGAGTCCTCAGAGAGTGACGGCTACAACACACAAGGATCTATGGAGCTGTCCTCGCTGAGCGGTGAGGGAGGATTTGAGGGCAACACCCCTGACCATGAAAAGCTCGGGAGGAGTGTCGGTAGGGAGAGTGCTTCTTTAAAACTCTATCCTGAAAGTCCACCAGAGGAGTTTGAAAGTGACAGATTAAGATGTGGCGGGAGTTTGAGCTCTTATGATTCAGCAGCTAAAGCGTTGGCTGAGGACCTGTCTTACGTCAGCAGTGATGCAGGCTCGCTCCAGACCAACGCCAAACCAGGCGCCAAACACAGCTCCTTCCCCACAAACGGCGACCCCACAGACGGGGTTCTCATCGACCAGGGCAGGTGGCTCCTCAAGGAGAACCACCTCATCCGCAAGTCTCCACCTGAGCCCATGGGCATGTACGACAACATAGACTCCTCGTCTGTGGACACAGCTCTGGACAATCCCATTCATGGGTCCCCTATTCGGGATGACACCGCAGCCACACACTCACGGCTACCAGCGCGTGACGCCCTTGCAGCCATTTCCTCCTCGGAGCTGGAGGAGCTGGCCAAGCCGCCCACTCCTAAGTGCTCCTACTACAACTTGCCCCACACGAGCGACTCGGACCCTTTCCTGGACGACGTCAGCATCAAAAGCGGGAAAAAAGACGCCAAGCGAAAGGACGTCAGAGTGTCCCCTACCGTGGACACGTCCAGGACCTGGTCAAAGAAAAATGGCAGCACGCCTTCGTTTGCGTCGGTGGAGTTCAAGCTGCCGGACAGCAGGGTGCACCCGGAAGAGGGTTCCGGTGTGGTGGTCCAGGCCCACAGCTCCTCAGTGGCTCAAAGAGCAGCAATGCAAGCACAGGATTCGTTGGAGTCACTCCATGTTAGGTGTGGTCAGTACTGTCCAATTCTATAGCTGTATAGTGCTATACTCTATACTCATAATGATCTGCTTTACAGACATAAGTTTAAATTAAACTGTAGTTTGTACATTTGTATTTTGAAAATGCTGCCTCACACTATGTTTTTGTGAGGATTGGGAAGTGTGCCTAATGTTTCTTCTTACTTTCTGTGTATTTGAATTTACAGCAAATTATTTTTTATTGGCATATTAAAAACAATTGTAAATAGTCCCTTTCAAATGCATGTATGATTTGCACATAGCTAAAGTATTCATTTATTCATCGTAACATTAAAACCTGTTGGTTGTTTTTACTTTTAAGACATGAACAGACTCTCTGATTTGTTCAACTTTAAATACTGTGCTCAAATCAAACATGTACCTGTCTGTTTAGTTTAAGTTTGTTATTCTGATTAACTTTCTTACATTTATGGACAGAAAATATTCCTATAAAACCAATGAAGATATTTGTTCTTGAAGGCAGCTTTGTCAAACCATGTCCTTAAAAAAAATCTTTTAATAAATGCTCTGTTCATTTTTTTTTTTTTTTTAATTGTTACAATTAAAATAGAGATTACATACCAAATCAGAAGCTGAAGTATCCCAAATGCTTAACAAAATGTAACTACAGCAGTGACAGGGCGCTCTCTGGTGGATGATATAGTGTTAAGGTTTCTGCATTTTGACCATCGGGGCTTATAAAGTCCAAACTAGATAAAAAACACTATTGGTAACATTATATTGAGAATACTTGTCCAAATACATATTTGTGTTCATTACATAGACCTTTGAAATTTGATTTAGATTATTTTGATGGTTTATAGTGATTTACTAAATTAATTTTTCATGTCACATCATGCGTGGTTTTAACAATTTTTTCCTTTTTCACTTTTGCGCTCATACTAAATATTCGAGTTCTGTGGTGGAAGTCAACATTTCAGTCACATGGACAACTGTGTGCCCATCAACAAACTGGGTTCAACATCACAACAAAGAACTACCCAGAGGGACCTGCTTTCACAGAATTACTAATTTAAGTAACAGATATAATCACACTGCTGTGAGTCATACTTGGCAGTATTAAAATATAGAAATGTTATTTAGTTTGTAGTTTTTTGTTATTATTTCATATTACAAATACCAATTGTCAAAGCATATTCAGATATGATCTTGGCAAACTGTCTTCTGATGAGTGCACAAATATGTTCTTCGCTATTCAAGATCCCTCCACTGTCAATTGTCAGCAAGTTTTAAGAGTGCACTCCGGTTAAAATGGTCACCGACCAAAGTTAGAAAAGAGGGGGTTCTGCACTACATCACATTACATTTTGGGCATTATCTTTCTTGTAAGTATTGAAATACTTACATGTAAAAACTTTGTGTAGTTTGCATCTATATTTCAGATATTCTTGTCAGTGAGGCTTCAGATCCTTGCAGAAGAGCCTATGATTTACAAATTGATGTTTATGTTTGATCAAAAATTTGAATCTCACAAAATGTATAATGTTTTTTCCATACTCATTATGTTTGTTTCTAACAACCATCTTACTCAAGAAGCACACCCACACACAGCCTTAATGTACCTAATCCAATCTTTGGAACAGCTTTACTTTACTTGGATCAACAAAACTAGGAGGGCATCAATTTCAACCAAATCTGCCAAACCAAACCCAACATTATGTCTAAGGAAAACCCTTTCTTTTAATAATATTTATACATTGTTCACATTCTATTTTTTATACATAAAATGGTTTTACAAAATTCCTAATTAGTAATAGGGGATTTCCCAAATTGTTACTTTGCTGTTTTGAATCTGTTGCCAAGGATACAAGGCATAGCGGTGGGTGATTCACAATCATGGGAGTTAAAACAAAGGACCTTTTTCAAGGTCCAGTGCCTGTGGTCTGGACGGAGCCATGGCAGCGTGCAGCAAGGCTCGCTGTCTTTGAGCAGCCCTGTTCTGTATTGGGGCATGACTCAAGGTCCTCAGACATGCCTTTTCTGAGGCGCTCATTTTGGCAGCTAAAGATTATGCCCTTATGTGTGGTCCAGCCATTTAAACGAAACTGCCACTCGCTTCAGGGGACATTGACAATTAAAGGCAATTCCAACCTGCTATCTGCACTGTGCGGTAGTATTAGGTGAAATATCATCCAAGCACACGTCACTGGCCGCTGTTCAAATCCCTGAAACAGCACCGTCAGTGAGTTTGTCCGGCATTCAGAAAATTCCTGTGTGACTACTGTTTACCCGTTTTGTGTCCCAGTCTGTCCCCCATGTAATTCAGTTTTGTTCATTCAATCAGCTACTTTAAACCCGGCAACTCTTTTTATTACATCAAAGAGTTGTTTTTCATGTCCAAAATGATTAATAATAGAAAAACTGACTTTTGTTAGGGCCTGCATCATGTCTGGGGCATTGCTTTTGCACAGTAATTATAGTTTGGCTGTCAGCTGCTCTGGAACGCCCAGAGGACTCAGTCTATCAAATTAGTGCTCTCTAAACCAAGCTGTGTCACTAGGCTGTGATTGTGGCTTTCAAAGCTGGGAGCGTGTGTCTCTTTGAAGAGTCTTTCACACAGACCAGTCTGCCACTCTCTTTAGATCTCTTAATAAGATTCAGTCTCAGTCAAAAACAGCAGGTTTGTTTCACATTGGCTTTAAAAAGATTTCAAAAACAGGGAACGGTATCTGCACATTCCCCTTTGACTTTGCAGCTGGAATACAAAAGGAACTAGAACATAAAGGGATTTTTAGTTAATGTTCATTACTATGTCAATGTTTTTTTTAAGCACTTTGGGTTTTGATTTGGTCAACGCTCTAGATGGAAACTTCGGTATTTCAATGTGCTTTCTCAATATAGAGGTTTGGATAAACTGGCAGGGTGTAACAGGGAAAGGAAAGAGCAGTGGAGAGTGTAGATAGAAGCCATTCCTTTAACAGAGCTCAGAGTATGGAATTCCCCCACCTCAGATTTTTGTCTATTTCTCCCTGCAGAATGCTACAGCAATGTCTTCATGTGCGGGACACGTTTCAGTGTTCTACATGTAGACTGAACAAAGAGTAAAAAATAAACACATTATTTGTGCCATATTTTCATTGTACTACATGTTCTGATTTGACTTTTGCTCTATCAAATGGCTGCGCTGTTGGATGTTTAGATAAGCTATTAAGCCATGGATCACCAAGAAAAAGCCTGCAACAAAGCCTGTCAGACACTCATTTCATTGTAAAAATCATTCAGCCTTTAGCTATCCCCACATGCCTAGGTCCATCTCTATGTAGAGGGAGGATGAATGGAGTACTGTTATCTCATCCTGAGATAGGGCTCACTGAAACGGGGAACAAGTCATCTGTTCTTGGTATGCGAAACAATAAAACAATTACCTTCCGGCCTTGTCCCTGAGACGTTGACTGACGGAATTAATAGCCCGGAAAGAGATATGCATAGCAGCAGCATCCCAGCTAGTGTGTGTATGTGTGTGCTTATCCATGCTGATTTGTATTTGCTTACCAGTATGAAAGACAGCATATTCACATGAAGGTCTGTGCATATATAAACGGTGTGGAGTTATGCATTCAACCAACTGAAAATCAAAACTTAATAGTGATGTGTCTCCATAGACCTTAAGTAAAATGACAGATTACACCTCACAGATTAGTTGCTTTGTTCTTTTCAGAATAACTTTAGATTTAGATTTGTCTTTCAGAAACGTATTACTTCCAAATAAGTCATTGAGCTTGTGTTTCTAAATTAGGTTACTAAAAGTCATGCAATCAAAACTACTTAAATCACTGGTTAATATAGTAATAATAATAATAATACATTATATTTATAAAGCGCTTTTCAAAACACTCAAAGACACTGTACAAAGTAAGAGTAAACAAAATAAAGCAAAACAAGTCGCTGGTCCATCACAGGGCCAACACAAAGGGACAAACAGCAACTCGCATATACACACCTACGAACAATTTAGAGTCACCAATCAGCCTGCATATTTTTGGACAGCACTATACAAATATAGCATTTGTACAGTGCTTAAAGAGTATAGTTTAGAAGCTTCTGTTTTAGAGAAATGTAAAAGTAGACATTATAACACAAGAGGCCCACCTTGGCCACCAAAAAACCCACATAGACAATGTATTTAATAGGCCTACACAGAGTGACGTGCATACAGAATGTAGGCAAACCCAGGAGACGCTTCAGAGCGTTGGGCTTTTTGATAGGGTTCCCATGATGCCATTCAAATTCCAGAGCGTTAAGTAATTAGCATAAGTAGTGGACTATAAATAAATACTGGACTCTCACGCAGTTCTTTTTAGGGGAACTTCACGGAGACTATTAAATTAGACCGAATCCTTACTCTCAAAGCCTATTGTTGAAAAAGACCATAGAGAGACCATATTTTAAAAATGTCACTCAGGCAATCTTCTTACAAAAAAATGTTCGCAGAGGAGAGACCAGTGAGTAGGTCATCTTATTCAAGTCGACAATTCTCCAGCCCGGTACGGTCCAGAGTTTCATTTGGCGTTTCCTCCGCCCCGACCATCTACGCATTCAAGTCCCAAAGGATGCGCAGTAGCACACCGATGCCCCGGCTGAGTTCGGAAAGTTTAAACTTTTCCCTCTCCGACGCAATCAACACCGAGTTCAAAACCAATCGAACAAACGAAAAAGCCCAAATGCAGACATTGAACGACCGCTTCGCTAACTACATTGACAAGGTCCGTTTTGTGGAACAGCAGAACAAGATCTTGCAGGCAGAGTTGGAGCAGTTGCGGGGAAAAGGCACTTCTCGCATTGGTGACCTGTACGAGGAAGAGATGCGGGAATTAAGACGACAGGTGGATCAACTAACAAACGAGAAGGCTCGAGTTGAGGTGCATCGGGATAATCTCGTCAACGACATCGAACACATGAGAGAGAAGTAGGTTCAAAAAGTTGACAAATTCTTAAATTAAATGGAACAATCGTTATGAACTGTGTCACTGTCATTTTTACATTAAGATTGATTTTATTATAAGAAACTTGAAAATAGTTTAAATCTGTTATTTATTTCCATAGCAATCGGATAGCTTCGTATCTGTGGCCTTGGCCGAATTTTGAAGCCCGAAACTAATAGATGCACGTTTATTTTTATTAATAATAAAGGTTTTTGTTATTACCTTTGGAACGAATCCCCGCCCGTCCCACTCCTGCTTTTTATTCCTGACACTGCAACCAGCTGAGATATAAAATTTTGTAATGTGGTCAATACAGGCTCCAAGACGAGATCATTCAACGTGAGGAAGCTGAGGCTAATATGCAGAGCTTCCGCCAGGTATGCACACATTGTCCGGTCAAAGCATCGACTATTGTCAAGCAGAGGCAGTTTTAGACACCAAAAAATATGTAGAAAAAATATGTAGAAAAATTATAAGAAGGGACGGAAGGGAAATGTATTTATTAAAACCAATCATCAAACAATGTGCCACCATTTAAATACTTTCGGATCAAGTAGGTCAGCAGGGAAAAAATACTTGTTGGCCTGTATGGCAGGTTTGCTGGCACTGCTGCCCATCAAAGTTTTGTGCAAGACCAGACTGGCTCAAAAAGAGAAAGTTAAGCCGTAGCTAAATTCTCTCACCCATGCCAATGGGCAGCTCCTTTTTCAGTTTCCCCGGACGCTATGAATACAAGCAGAAAAAGGGCTTTCAAAAAGGCTTTAACTGCCAGAGGTTATCAGAGCGAAACACTCATGTGATGTGTTTGTCTGAACTGGGCAAGCCTTTAGAGGGTTGAAGGGACAAGGGACAAGTAGCAGTAAAAAGGTGACAGACCGGAGCTATCAAAACGTAAAGAAATTAAAAAATACTTCTTCATTTGTTTTGTTATGGTCTCATACAGCAACAACCTACTACAAAAACACTTTTGAAAGTAACTGTCCTCGTTGCATTTAGAAAACAGGCAGTCTGTCCACTTGAAGTTGAATACTGATGTTGTTTCTTGGCACCAAGTGATCGATAGACTTTGACCATGAAAAAACGAGCGTAGGTTGCCCTTGCAATAGCGACGGCTATCGGAGATGCAGACAGACAGGCAGACAGAGGACAGGGTTGCATGGCTCCTAGGCCCAGGCCGACCTAGCATGTGGCAGTCAGCTGAATGCTCCACTTTGTCCTTGGCATTAGAGCACTGGACAAAGCTGCTCCGTATGCTGATACCTCAATTACCAGATCCAGCTAGCCAGGGCCCTGACAAAGCAAACATTTGTGCCAGAGAGAGAGAGTGTGTGTGTGTGTGTGTGTGTGTGTGTGTGTGTGTGTGTGTGTGTGTGTGTGTGTGTGTGTGTGTGTGTGTGTGTGTGTGTGTGTGTGTGTGTGTGTGTGTGTGTGT
>JAVQJS010037937.1:0-15553 GCA_036024795.1 Galaxias rostratus
CTCTCAGATATTTGTTTACACACACACACACACACACACACACACACACACACACACACACACACACACACACACACACACACACACACACACACACACACACACACACACGCCACACACAAAATGCACCAGTAGTGAAGCATGCAGCACACATTAGTAAACACACGAGCACGTATCAATGATCTTTGTCTGAGAACAGAAGCACTCATTGATGGATTTCTTTTATCAAACAAATGAAAATGCTTTGCTCATGCTTGTTAATCAATTAGCAGCAAATCAAGTAAGCTCAAACAATGCAGAGTTTCGAGTCCTCCAACGAAGGCCATGATCCACCATTTACAGTACACGGCCTTCTTGATGTCTTTATGTTGAAGCATAGGTGGAAACATTCCAAACCACAACCATCTCTTACCTACTAAAGCATTCACTACAGGCCACATTTCCATCATACAATAATACAGGTTGATCTCAGAGCATCACCCAGACGCATCTTTTAATCACAGCTTCCATGCGGTTACAGATTCAGATAGATAAATAAGAGAACACAATACAGCCAATTCCAGCCACATCAAAAGTTTACCTTTGGTGTAGAGTCAGGTGCTGCACTGTGGTTGGCTCCCTCACTAAGAGAGAGAGAGAGACAGAGAGAGTTCCAGTTGGTTCCATAAACACAATTCCTATTGACAGCAAGGTGCAATGCTTCATCTATGCCAGAAGAGGGCAGTAAACAGCTGTTATTAAAACATGCATTAACAAATGTTTAGGTTCACTAATCCATCAGGCCACAAAAGAGAGGCAGGTACAGCATACTTTAATGCAACTACTGACAATACTCAACCATCACGTGCATTGTAACAAAAGAGGAGTTATGAGTGGCATCATTATGATCATGGGCCCCTGAACGGGAACATGCATACGGCATAACGTGAGGACGCTGATAAGATGCTTGAATGACTTCATGCATAACCAGAACAAGGCACAGTTCACATGGGCCAATCAGAGATCAGCGTCTAGCAGAGAGTGACACGCGGTGTAGAGTGTGAGGCCGCGTTGAGTCATCGAGATACAGGCAGGACCGTTCAGACAACAGCAAGTCACCCGCACACAGTTTGACTGCAACCATTTACCTCTTCACCGGGGTATCAACCTTTCCTCCTTTTCTGTAAGAGTGGGCGGGATCATGGTCTTATTTATCTATATGAAGTCAGCTATTGTACTTCCTGTGACTAAACTAGCTTAGTGTAGAATCCCCTTCCCCTTAAACATACGCAGTATTCATTGGTACTTTACGTCAAACACACGTTTGAAAGGTATGCAACCAAGGACTGGTTTTATGGTACTGAGCGTGTGCGAGGGCTCACCTGGCGGCCCGCTGCTCATCCAGTTTGGTCATGATGTCGTTCAGGTTGTGGCTGAGCTGGGACCAGCGGAGAGAAGACAAGATGAAACGAGGGAAACAGAACACCGTTCATGGCAATTCGTGGTTTGATACATGACAGGCTGACTCAAACTCCCAGGACCCAAATACATAGACCCGTAAATCGCTGGACTGAAGGACTTGTTGGGGTTTGCATGGGCAGTGTCACTCAGACTGACAGTCTACTCCGTCGTTGCTCCCTCACCTTGCCCATCTCACGATGGAACTTCTCCTGTTGACCAGCTAGGTTCTGGAATGTGACAACATACACGCCGACACGACTGGGTACACGCATTCGAGACACACACACACACACACACACACACATACACACACACACACACAGGTAAAGATTACAGATGGAATTAGGGAAATCACAAGTGTGCCAGTGAATTGTGTGTGTGTGTGTGTGTGTTTCAGTAAGTGTGAAACGAGTAAGGACAGCCTTACTTGTCCCACAGTTGTGGGAGTTCATCTTGAAGCTCCACATTGAGTTCCTCAAAAACTTTCTGAGATCTTCCCAACTCCTCCTCTGCCTAAAACCACACACACACACACACAGAGAAAGGTGTATACAAAGAAACAGAAATTAAGAAATGTTATCCAACCAAAAACATAGGCCCTAAAAAAGGGATCTTCCAGCGGTAAGAGGGGCAGGTGGACGGGCAGGTAGAGGGGCAGGTGGACGGGCAGGTAGAGGGGCAGGGAAAAGCTCTGAACACAGCTTAGAGGTTGGGGTGAGAGGGAGACACCTGGCTTGTGCATCAGACATGAGGGTATGCGATGGGGTTAGCGCTGGGGTGAGTGTGGGAGGGACAGGTTAGTCACCTGGTTCCGGCTCAGGTTCGTTTGGGCGACCTGATGGGCCGAGATCAGTCCCTGGGCCCAGCTGGGGGCAGCCATCTCCAGCAGAGCCACCGGCTGCACATGCACGCCAACGCGTACGCAGGACGATAGGTCAAAGTATAGAGAGAAGATGGATGGATAGTTTCCAAGAGGAAAAACAGATAGAGAACGACGGCGGTGACAGAGGCATGCGAGACAAAATACACGTTTAGTGTTAATAAGCGTTTAATACCCTGACCGGCTGCAGAGCGACAGTACAACGCAACAGTTCAAGCGGGACACTCGTTGTTCAATGCATTGCGGGACAGTGGGGCAAGCGGTTACCTTGGCGATCTTGGCTTCGTCCTTCTTCTTGCCCTTCTGTACTGAGGCAAAGTGATGCCTGGCGCTGTCAAAGTCCACCATCTTCCTCTCACGCTTGGCTATGCGGGTCTGAAGGGGCCCGGGGTGGGGAATAAGCAGAAAACAACTAATCAACCAAAGCCTGCGTGTATGTCATTAGCATCAACACACATACACACGCATGCACACACACTATTAAAACCCAAGCACAGACCTTGATTTCCGGGAACTGGGCCAGGTATGTGTCCACTGTGATGACTGAATTGTCCACAAGGGTCTGTGTGTACTCTGTCCAAAGGACATCCGTGTCCTGCAAAATGCGTACACACACAAAGTAGTAATATAACTATGAAAAATAAATCATCAATGATCTCATCCAATCACGGTATACCTTGTAGGCTGTCTAGTACTGACAACTCAGTTGTAACCAGCACTTTCTGAACCCATGTATGGGTAGACTAGTGTATACTACGGACATTCAGTGGGTTGACTAGTGTACACTACAGACACTCAGCGGGTTGACTAGAGTACACTAGGGACACTCAGTGGGTTGACTAGCGTACACTTCGGACACTCAGTGGGTTGACTAGCGTACACTACGGACACTCAGCGGGTTGATAAGTGTACACTACGGACACTCAGCAGGTTGACTAGTGTACACTACGGACACTCAGTGGGTTGACTAGCGTACACTACGGACACTCAGTGAGTTGACTAGCGTACACTACGGAAACTGAAGGGGTTGACTAGCGTACACTACGAAAACTGAAGGGGTTGACTAGCGTACAATACGGACACTGAAGGGGTTGACTAGCATACACTACGGACACTGAAGGGGTTGACTAGCGTACACTACGGACACTGTGGGTTGACTAGCGTACACTTCGGACACTCAGCGGGTTGACTAGTATATACTGTGGATATTTAGTGGGGTGACTAGTATACACTACAGACACACAGTGGGTTGACTAGTGTACACTCTGTAGGGTAAACTGACTGTCCTTTACCTCCAGGTTGTTGTCCATTTCCTTCTCTATCATCTCCTTCTCAGTCAGAAGGATGAATGAAAAAACATATGCAGTTAGGGGGAAAAAGGAGGTGTGTGTGTGTGTGTGTGTTAGGGAGGAAGGGAAAGTTGCTCAACAGACACTTGAGGAACAATGGCGGTGACAATGGGAAAAAAGAAAAAAAGGTCTGTTTGTATTAAGGTTTCTCACACACACATACACACACACACACACCCTTGTGTGGTGTGTGTGTTCGCTGCCCACCTCAGCCATGGAGTCCACCTCCTCCTTGCCAAACCATTCCGGGTCGTACATATCTGCCAGACAGTCCTGCAGCCGCCTGGACGCCTCGTGCATAGCTTAGGAGCGCAAACACAGGCCCAATTCAATATAATTACAAACATTGGGAGTTAAATTAAGTGATTGCATCAATTTCATTATCAGACAAGATTTTCCAATGATTTTCATCCTCTTAACAGCTTGCATTGTTTTAACACTGATGTGTATCTGGGTGTCTACAACATTATATTTAAGGAACAATGTTAAATAAAGGAGAAAGTCTTTCTGAAAAAGATAAGCGTTAGTTTGAGACTTTTGATACTTTTACGGGTGTCAGTCTACAGAGTCTGCATTTAAAACATACACCAAAGATTACATGTAGGGCAAGAATTGGAGACAGCCTGACTTGTCAACACAGCAACATAATATGGCAAGTTTGTGGTGAAAACAGGCAAAAACACAGAGGAATGACAGGCGTCTTACTTTTCACCGCGGCTAGGTATGCTTTCAGGTCTCTCTGGAGTTTGGAGCCCTCCACCTGGGAATCAACGTAAACGTGGAGGGTGAGTGCTAGTGGTGGGAGGTTGAAGGGGGTAGGGTTTAGGAGAATGTTCCTGGGGAGCTGCATGTTGAACCTGGGAGGATATCCAGCCTTCCCCTTGGTCACTGTGCAACAGTCACTATTCTTTGCTCACTATTGCTTTTGTTTGTATTTGTATTGATACACGAGAGATGTATGTATTTATCTAAAGCGGACAGTTACAATTCTAACCATGCTTTTGAAAGTAACAGTGGATTTTGTCCTGTCATTTTACACTGAGGAGAATATGAGATGGAGGGAGAGACGCACCATTTGTTTGTTGAAGTTGCTCAAGGTCTCTTCGAACGCCGCGTCTCGGGTTTCGTCGGCCTTCCCCAGCTTCTGCAGCACCTGCGAGACGTGCACAGACATCCCATAATCAGCCGCAGCGCACGTGGAGACGAGATACCACAGCCAAGGAAAATGCCGTACCCAACGACAAAAAGACGGTTTAAATTCTTGCCATCCGGATTCCAGTTTTATAAGCCAAGATGTCACAAGATTGCGTCCCGTCTGATTTTTTAGGGCTGCGGCCCAACAGCGGGAGGGCAACCCTTGTGTTGCTCGTGTGTGCACACCTTTATGTATGTGAGTAAACCATGGAAGCACGACAGTAGTTGATGAGTCCCCCGAAGTTTGCTGGTTCTTATCCCAAATCAGATTTGTCAGCCTGCAATCGGTCTCTTAAGAGAGATTCCTAACTAAATGGCTCTTGACCAGAGCTCGGTTATACAAGCATGTTGCTCATTTTCCCCCTGGCTAAAAAAGATACTTGGGTCCATCTCTCTCACTTTTGGTGTCTGCGACAACACAGCAATTCAATTGCTTTTTAATAAACTTTTTTTTTTTTTATTATTAAACGCACACATTTTAAATTAGGTCTCTTTCTTTGTTGGATCCACTCAATACCGGGCTCAAAGCAAGACTGTGCCCTGCACCATCACTGTAGTCCCGTGAGAAGGGTGGCTGGTAAAATAAATCGTGTTTGTAAGTTGGAGTTGGACTTAAAGATATCCTTGGTTAGGAGTACGCTGTCCTATTTTGAGGTTGCCTGTCAACTCCATGTGTCACTGCTGTGTCTGAGGCCAAAACTACCTGGCACACAGCATATGGTACGTGTGTCTCCTTCCATCATTTTTGCCATGAACACTGCATTAGAAATCCCCGTTATTGCAGTGATGTTTGTGGCAGGGCACACTTTGATATGTTGATCACAACTCAACATACTGCCAGTATCTGCAGAGCAATTGGGGGGGGGGGGGGGGATTAAACAGAGTAATGGTGTGATATTCCCTCTTGTTGCCCTCTGCCCATTTATGAACCAAAGGTCTGCAAGTGTGTCCCCTCAATGACTGCATTGTTCCAATGCACCGATGAACTCTGACCTAGGACGACAGGGAAAGAGGCGGGAGACTTGACGGAAGGCGCGCAATGAACAAATAACAGGAGAGCCCTGACAGGACGGAGCGCTCTGAAGTCGGTCAGTTACGTGAACGCGAGTTGCCACAGACAAACCATGGGCAGTGACGCGGGATACGCATGCACAGAAAGAGAATGCCCATTACGCCTCGACAGAAAATGTTTACAAGGTCACTAACTAATCTTGTCAGCTGACTGGATAGCTGCTCCCACACTCCCCTGGCCAACTGGTCGTCTAATCCAGACCACCGCCTCCCGTCAGCTCTAAGGGGCAGAAGGGACTTCCCCTGCATACCCCCACCCCTGCTCCCTTTATCTGGTGACACATCACACTGAGTGGCTCCATTCAATCTGCCCCGTTTCAGGACTTCCACTCAAAGCCGCATATTTGACATGTAATGATTTGCCTAGCAATGCTCACATAGTTGTTCACAGACCGGAGTCCTATTTCTTTGGCCAATCAGGACACAGGTCCTTAACAACGTCATCGAAAAACGGCAAAGGAAATGTAACAAAGCCACAGACAGAGGGCACATCCTGGTGCCAGTGACAATAACTCACGCCAAAGAGGAGAAACCTTTTTCCCAATCCGGAATATCACTAAAATCGTTTCCGCTAAAGGGATTGCCAGGACTAAAGACTTTTACTGCAAGGCTTGCTTCTTTCTTGTCAAGCAAGTACATGTTCAGTCACCAAGAGCATGGTGTTGAATGTATAATAAAGACTTCTATATGGCGTACCAGGCCATGGTAAATAGACACTATTAACCATGTTAAATAGACACTGGCTTGAATGAGTACGTTTAAACTGTCTAATGTAAACTAAGCAGTTTATAGTTCTGCGGTCCTAGCGAAATGGTAGACTGAAAATTCGGTACAAATACTATTCTAGAGGTCTTTTTCAAAAGTTATTGGAAAAGTGATCAAACACATGAATAACTATTGGAAAATACATCTCAGTAATTTACAGGTTCTGACAACAAAAGAGTTGCCTTGTTGTACTTGGTAGTAGTGTAGTTGACCAATTAAGTCTTGCACAGCTTGATGGACATGGACTCATGGTCAATAAATAAAGACATCAGTTCCAGGCCATGTTACCTGCATGGAAGACAATGGGCTTAAAAGCAAAACAGCTACACACATTGAAATCGATAGGACACATAATACATTTCAAAAGAAACTTTACTCTGTGAACCCAAAGCAAATGAGAGCAAACTTCAGACTTCTTCCAAACCTTTGGTCACTTCCTGGGGACACCCCATTTGCCCCAAGTATGAACACCACTTGCTGCATCAGCAGCCAATGGAAACCCTTAGGCGCCAGATCTTACTACCCTGTACTCTGTGCTTGACGGGATGCCTCGGAGGTCAGGGGCTAGGACCTTCAGCAGGAATGTCGTTGAGGGAGTGGGGGGGAGAAGTGGAGCCCTACCATGAAACTCTATACCTCAGTGCCACCACAGGCCACACTGGAAGTCTACAGGAAGACTCTCTTCCTCGAGGGAGAGGGAGGATGGGGGAAGAGGACAAAGGGCAAGCAGTCTGTCAGCTGGGACTCTTATTATAGGCTAAAGCCATCTCCGAGCAGGGAGAACAGACAGCTGTATATATGTTACATAATAAAATACAAAGAGAGTCAAGAAAGAAAAACTATCAAATACATTTTTGGTGTGGCCACCGTTCCCCTTCAAAACACCACCCATTCTTCCCGGTACTTGCACACAGTTTTGAAGGAAAACATCCAGGAGAACAAATCACGGTTTTCTGTGGATTTTTGGCAGCCTCTTCTTCAGCCTCTTCAACCTTTTCTTCAGCCTCTTAAGTCAGACTGATGGTGAGCCCAGGGCTCTGTGAAAGGCCATGCCATCACTCCCGGCACTCCTGTTCTGCTTTAAGATGATAAGCAACTTTTCTTATTGATGTGGGCTGTCTGTTTGAGGTTGTTGCAAAATTATTTGACGGTGATTTGTTTAATGTTCATTCACTTTGCATTTTGTCTTTTGGTATAAGCTCAGAATCCCTTTTCAAAGACTGCAGAAACATAACATAATATTTTTTAAGAATGACCCCGTCAAGATTGAGCCAGTCAAGCTCCTTCCTCGGGTTAAGTGACCAGATAGCCTTTGAGTCAAATGCATGTGATCAATATTATGTTACGTTTTCCACCTGTGGACCACTATAGATTTGTCACACAATTATTGGCAGCGCACGCGCACACACACACGCACACGCACACACACACACACACACACACACACACACAGACACACACACACACATTTCCAAGTGGTGAAGCCAGTGCATGGTCCCTTGAGTAGATTCTTCAGTTGGCTCCTCTCTGGCCAATGACAGACTGTGCCTTAAGCAAAGAATAGGAGATTCGTCAGGAGCCAGACAGCTTTACCATCTATACTGATGTGTAAGTTTGTGTGTGTAAACGTAATATATCTGTACGCTGTGAAAGTGTGTTCCATAGAAGCTTGAGCCAAAGCTGGCTGCCGTTGTGTCGGTGTTCAATTTCATTACCAAAATATCCACTATCCCCCTTCCGACCACCCTGGTGACTACTGTTGCCCTGCCTACACCCTGCTCTCACATCCACACACACACATTCACAGGACTTATATACTGTACCCCCCTCACACACTAAGTCTCATCCTCATACAATAAACATACGTGTGCATGCACTCACTTTCTCTCTCTCTCTCTCTCTCTCTCTCTCTCTCTCTCTCTCTCTCTCTCTCTCTCTCTCTCGCGTGCACATACGCACGCACGCACGCACACACACACATACACACACGGGCTATTGGAGTATTAGTCAGTCAGAAAGTAGGCTCGTGGGGGTCTATTCATAGTTAACCCCAGTCCAAGGCACGCAGGCCACAGCCGGGAGGGACAGGTGTGCAGGCGGAGCTGGGTGGATTGCCAGGGAGAGAAGGGGTAAAGAGGCCATGGGCATGGCTTGGCAGAGACGCTCGGTGGAGGGCTTAAGGCAAGGCGTGGCTGCCTAGGGTGTTGGAGATAGAGATCTGAGTTCAAAATTGCCTGACCACATATATTTAAAGGGAGCAACACCCCCACTCTCTCTCTGTCTATCTCACTCGAACTGTTGTGACAGGTCAAACTAGCGCCATCCGGATTCCAGGTAAGAATTTTCCCAGTCAGCTTTGCAGCAGAATTTCTATTAGGCAGCCTCCTGCCATCTGAAGACACCAGATGACATTACATCACTGTGACGCGCCCTACAAATACTAACGACCTTGACGCCGCAACGTTCGCTTATTATTAAGGAGGTACAACTTACCACCAGACCTTCATGGGCAGGGTCCACGTCAGCAAGCCCACTATAGGTGCTCAAGAGTGGGGTGTAGAGAAGGTGGAAGTGTGAATGTGTGTGAGGGGGATGGGTGTTAGGTATTGCTTGCTTGTGGTGACTCCCTGTCCAACTTAGGTTCCCTAAAAGAAAGGTTGCTGACCTTCTACCCTCTACTTGCAACCATCAGCCTGATGAAAGGGTGTTCCAGTCATCAGCCTGATGGAAGGGTATTTCAGGCACCGGTCTCTCCCTGTGACTGCCATCCACCTCCTTCATACTGACCCAGCCTCCAGTACATGGTGGGCCACAGCTATCTACACCTATCTCACATTAGAAGAAAGGACGTCACTAGTTCAGTCTCTCTGACATGGTCTGCAGCTGACGGTTTATAAGAAGAATAATGAACATTGGATTTCTATCTGTATGGTGAACAATTTGCTTCACAGTAAAGAAAATGGTAGTCTTCTGCAGGCATATACACACAATTTGGTCTCACACATACTCAGATATGTACCAATTTACTGGCATGTATCCCTTGATCACAGAGAGTGGTCTGGATGTTAGCAGATTGTCCTGCAACATTATTTGGGCCTACTTCATTTCAGCTTTTCCCTGTCTCACACGTTAGCATCAGAGCACCATTCAATGTCAGAACATACCTCGTTGAATCTGAAAAATCAAAAGCATAAACGCCTGATGCAAATTTAACCTGACCCATATTTTTCGCATTCCCCACGCCAAAAACCAGGCCTCCCACTGCAATAAAAACATGTTCTTCCAATAGCTAATTGTCAATACCTCCAAAATACAAACAAAACTTCATAATAAATAAACAGTTTACAGGCCAATTTGAAAGCATTAAAGTCTAATGGGGTTTTGGGTTTCCAAAACATGAAGAAAGGACAAATTTGAACTTTCGTTCAGCTACAAGAAAAGTTTATATTGTTTGTAGGCCTATATGAGTGATGCTGTGCCACAAAGTTTCAATAACATCCTGTTCTGAGCAAGGCAGATAGGGCAGCGTAATTAAGGCTTAACACCACCAGGCTTAGAAAAAAGAGAGCGATCAGGTTGGAAAACAACGGGGCCTTTCAGAGGATCAAGACGGACGATGTTAATGCAACAATTACCTGTATTGCCAAAAAGCATATGTCAGCATGGTACCTGTATTGCCTTGGTGCCTTAGTTAAAACTGTTAATGGTAAGAAGAAACCCCCTCTGTCGTGTCCTTTATAATGTATCTTAGCCCACATGCTCTTGATGAGTTAAAAAGGGCAATGCATACAGAAACTTTGTATCAGAGTGGTTTGACATTTAGATTTTTTTTAAGATCTTGCATTTAGATCTTGCAACACCACACAATATTCCACCAACAAATATAAAACCAGACATATGCAAGTAACAGTGCGTCGGGAAGTTTTAAAGACTATTTTCACAGCTATTTTCTACTGTACCTTTTCTTGCGCTCTGGTAAGCTTTTTCTGGACGTTAGAAGCCAATTTTCCAGCGGTGACCCCTTTCCCCATCTCAGCCATTTTCACGTCTAACAATCAATTAATGATCCCCAATGTTCAGAATGTTAGGTATTAATAAAATGGCAGGAAAATGCGAGAATGGTGGTCGAAAGTGGGAGGGATAGTGGACAGAAGAGCGTCCTCTAGATCCTTTCCTAACTAATACCCCCCTCGACAACGGGTGCGCGTAATTCTAATCCTGGTGACAGCTTCTTAAAGGTGTAAAACGTCACTTAATTACGTGGAATCTTCAACAAAATAAACGGACTGCTAAAAACACAGCAAAAGAATAGTATCATGGGTTATAAATGGCCAAAGATCTTTAAAAGAGATCCCGATGTCCGTCTTCTTCCGCGCTACCCAGTTAATTGATGGGACCTTTAGCCCAATATGGAGCGATTAAGTTCCTCACCCCGTCTCGGGCATTTTCTTAAAGGTACAGTAATTATAGAACTGTTATTATTAGCCTACGCCAACTGTTGAATAGCCTCGCTTTAAATCCTTTGCCCACCGAGCGGCGCATAGCGTCTACAACTTGATATGGAGGCCTCCGTAATCCAATTCCTTAAAAAAGGCACACATTATTCATGAATAAGTCAACGCAAGGAGAATGTTTTGTTCAAGTTTAAGAAAGCCGGTATATGTCATTAAAGTCGCGTGTACGTACGAATGTGTATCTCCTGAAACCAATGCACATTGGTATCGGTGAACATGTTTTATCAATTCTATTTATATATATATTTTAAAAAAAAGAATTAACGTGAAGATTTTACAACACACTGACAATTAGAGAATGACAAAGCAACAGGCAACAAAGAATTACATCCCTCATATTTAATTTAAAAAATAAATCTTTAAATATCTAATCACTCATACAGTATACACTTTATACATCTTTATTAACAAATAGTAATCATTTGTCCTATATTTGTATGCCAAGCTGTGAATAAGGTGGCCATGAGAAGTCCATCATTTGGAATATCAAAAAAATCAAAGAATGCAGACTTTTACTGCCAAGAAGCCACACCGTAAGTTTGGTCAACAGACTAAACAGTTGAAGGAGCACAGTCTTGAGCACACGAGTAATTGCTAGATTTGTTTGCCTCCTCACAACTAGCTCAAAATGGGGGAACCAAACTCTTTTTTTCCTTTACCAGTGTTCTGTCCGTATTCTAAAAACAGTGTTCATCCACGCTCCATCAATGTCTTAACACTGTGATTCATTAATGTTCAGTTTATGCTCCAGCAAACACGTTCCACATTGTCATCGGTGTTCCACGCATTGCCCCCGTCGCTCCATAGGCCTTCCCACCGTTTCCTCCAACTTTCCTCTCCTCTTGTTGTGTAGTGGCCCAAATGTCTCCCCACTCTCAACGGCTTCCCTCCTCCCGGCACGGCCATGTTCCAGGCCTCCCCCCTGGCCCTCCAGATCGTCTGCTCACCCAACGCTTTCCTCCTCCAGGTGGGGCCATGCCCCAGGCCTCCTCCCTTGGCCTCCAGATCCTCTAAGCGCCCCAAGTTCTCACGTCCCCGGACGGGACATGCCCCAGGGGTGGAAGTGCTTCTGGTCCAGCAGCAGGGAGCCCAGCCAGTGGAGGAGCCGGGAGTACCAGTGGAGGCCGTCTTCCGGGTGTCCTCCAGTGGTTCCGGCCCAGCCGTACAGCAGGCGGAGTGGGCTGAAGGCCCAGTGGGCAAGGCCAGGCTTGTTGATGGCGGCATAGCAGGACGACACCACCCTGTTGACCACCAGTGTCCCATGGCGAGTCAGGGGCGCATATGCCCCCTGGTCTTCCCTCACGCTGACCTCCAAGACACGTGAGAGACGACCTGTACTGGGCCTCCCTCCCTTTAAGGTCTCTGTGACAACCACACACTGTCCTGGGCGAACGTCGCTGGCATACATGGTCCTGAGGGGAGACTGCGTTGGCCATGGCGCCTTAGAGCAGTTGCCATGGGCAACATACAGGAGGTGGGCTGCCGTGAGTGACAGGCTGACGTCGTCCTCTGTCCGGATGACGTGGAACTGCTTCCGTGTCACGGGGTCACGGTCCAGGAAGGTGAGTACCTCACTGTAGACTAGTTGTCCGTTGCCGTTGAGCCCCGACGAGGCTAGAACACGATCACCTGGCTGAAGGTCCCTAATTGACCTTTGAACTCCGCCTTCCAGGGTCACCAACGCCCCACCTGGGAAACAGCCCCCTGACTTGGCGGCAACAGAGTGCTCTAAAAGTGAAAAAAATAGATGTCAAATAGGTGTCAAATAATCTAATCTCAAAGAGGTTTGTTACAGAAGCCAATCTCCGCTACACCCTTTTGCTCAATATTGACCTCTTTCCCTAGTCCACCCTAAACTTAACTATAAAGGAAAAAAACTAAGAAAAAGGCTCTGTTGGCTATTAACAAAAAAGGATGTGTGTGTTCATGTGTTTATGTGTTTAACCTTTTAAAGTTAGTGCTTGTGTGTTTTGCGTATGTATGTATGTGCGTGTGTGTGTGTGTGTGTGTGTGTGTGTGTGTGTGTGTGTGTGTGTGTGTGTGTGTGTGTGTGTGTGTGTGTGTGTGTGGGTGTGCAAGCTCTTGAAGTGTAGGGTAGGGAGCTTCTCAAGTGCATTCTGGGTCAGGCGATTAGATAAGTAAATTCACAAGCAAATTAAGGAGAAGGAAGGAGGAACAAGAAAATAAAAGAGGGGACATAAATCAGTTAATCATCATCGCATAGCTGAAGTAAACACACTCACGTCCACCAACCAGGACCAGCATGCAGTCTCATCATCATCGTACAAAGCATAAAAGAAAAGAACCCCGGCCAAAAAATCATTATAAACCCAAGTTTTTTTAACATTAGATGTTCTTTTTATTATAAAATTCTCATCTAACAAAACGTTTCACCAGTATACAACACACAGATCATTAGTAGTCTCCATGAAATGAGAAGCTATCTCTGATATAGACTTCTCCATATACCTTTCCTAGCCCTTTGTTGGTGGGACCTCTCCAACAGCTTTGGTCCTAGGCAGCCGTTATCCGACTCCAGCGGTGGGATGTTCTATTGGTGGAACCCTGTTATGAATCCTATGTGGGGGATCCCTCTTCCCTTTTCCCCTTCCCAACCCTCACCCCTTGAGTCTCTGGGCTATGGGGGGCTGCCTCCCTCTGGTGGCCTCTTATGGTTTGTTCTCCTGGCTGGCCTGGGTCCTTACCGCTGGTCCCCACGTTATTGAATAAACGTGACAGATATGAAAGATGATGCAGACGGGGAGCTAGCTAAATGTAGCTGGTGCCATAACAGCAACAGTTTTCCCACTGTCTCTAATAACTTTTGAAGATTTTCTTAGTGTCAGGTGAATGTTGGATTGGGTGTTATTTTGTGGGTTGTTTTTCAGTTTGTGTGTGTGTGTGTGGGGGGGGGGCAGTAATTGAGAAATTGGTGAATGCCATGAGAGTTGTTGTTGATCTTCCAATCAAGTCAAGGACTGGGCACGGGCAACCCGATCTGGGTGGGAAGGAGAGAGGAGGTACAAAGAAGAAGGACAGATTGGAGAAAGCAAACAAACAGAGAGGTAGAGTCTCAGTTACCACTCAGAGTACATTGGAGGGGAGAGGTGGGGTGTGTAAAAAAAGTATAGGGACTTAACTGTTGTTCTTACGTCATTGTGGCGCTCGAGGCGATTGATAATAGTACAGACTTTTACAGATTAACGGCCGTAAGTAAAGCAGAAGACTAAACACCGAAAAGCTTGCAGATGCAAAGCTCTAACTATGCGAGTATAGGACGTGTGAGTTAAATGGAATGGCTATAACACAAGGGAGGGGTTGGGTGAGTGGCAGCTGAGAGGCATGAGAGAGAGAGAGAGCGAGAGAGATTACAGCGTGACGTTTTCAGGGAAACCGGAAAGTTGAGAGGAAACAGGGTGATGCAGCAGAGACAGAAAGGGCAGAGTGACAGAATCAAAGTCTGGCTCCCCTCTGTCACGTGGGTGAAGACTCAGCGACCCCAAAGGTGTAACAGTGGAATTGCTTACAGCCGTAAAAGCACAATGTGGCACCGTGACTTCGAATGGGTTAGCACAATGAGCTAGGTCTCCAAATCGGAAAGCTATCCATTGATGAGAAAAATAGATAGAAATAAGCACCCCGTTGTGACAAAGGTTCCCCGCGGGATAGAATTGTTATGGTGTTAGTGGCAGTCAAATGGCCTAAAGGTAAAACCAAAGCACTGAGGAGTACTTCTTCTCGTCTCTATCCCACTCCACCCCTCATGTCCCGTCTTTCCTCCGTTCCTGAGAAGCCCGTCTCCATGGGAACAGGACTGAGACAAGTGGTCTAGAAAAAGACATTGTCCTCTGTTCTCGCCCCAAACTCTAGACACTTCCATGTAAGCACCATCCAACCTCCCTTCCACTGTGTCACAGAGAGACAAGGCATCGAGGAAAGCCCCAGAGAGCCTTTGCCACCTTTTCCTTCTTCCTTCAAATGGCAGTGAATTACACAGACATAAAAATAAGTAGTAGACTAGACTCCCCGGGCTCCCTGTGCGCCACCGCCCCAGTGCAGTATAGCGGCCTCTGGCCCAGTGTAGCAGCCCCCAGCCCCAGCGTAGCCAGCCCCGGCCCCGGCGTAGCGGTCCCTGGGTCCACGTCCCCCTCACCTGACTTGACGCTGCAGTGGACGTGGGCCTTGGACTCGTAGTAGACCCAGTCGAAGCCGGCCTCCACGGCCAGCCGGGCCAGCATGGCGTACTTGTGGCGGTCGCGGTCGGAGGTGGTGATGTCCACGGCGCGGCCCTCGTAGTGCAGGGAGTCCTCAGAGTGGTGGCCGTCCTCGTCCCAGCCCTC
>JAVQJS010037941.1:0-14660 GCA_036024795.1 Galaxias rostratus
CATTTTAAATGAGATAAGGTAATGATCTGAGATAGCTTCAGATTGAGGTAGTGTGACTGAACAGGCTTCCTCATCGTGTGTTGACCTCTTCTTTGTTTTCCATGCAGACGAGTCCACCTCCTGTCGAGTGGACACTGCAATCATTCAGAGGAGACTGCCTGTATTACTCAAGTACCTTAACTCAGACACTGAGCGACAGCTGCAAGCACTTTATGCACTTCAGGCGCTGATCGTCACCCTAGATCAGCCTCCAAGTGAGTACTGTACCTCAACCAAACCTTCCCCCCACCATGCACACTAACATGAGATGTGACGAGACAACCTGAGAAAGTCTTTAGAGCCATTTATTATTTATTACAACTACTGTTCTGTTTATGCAAAGTTGTCCATTGTGGTTTATTATGCTGTGCTTGAACTAGACTATAATATATATTTTTACATTTTCTCACACTCCTCCTTCTACCCTTGCTTTTGTCCACTCGCTCCAGACCTGCTCCGGATGTTCTTTGACTGCCTATATGATGAGGACGTTATCTCGGAGGACGCTTTCTACAAGTGGGAGTCGAGCAAAGATGCCGCCGAGCAGCTTGGCAAGGGCGTTGCCCTCAAGTCCGTCACAGCCTTCTTCACCTGGCTGAGAGAAGCAGAGGAGGAGTCGGAGGACAATTGACAAGGGAGCCGGCAGCCGCTGCCAGTCCAGGACATCGGGCCAGCTGTTGCAACATAGAACTGCATCATACAGAACAGAACAAACAAACAAACAAACATTCAAAAAGGCGTGCGTGCAGGATGACATGTTTACGGCTGGAATTCTTTTTCTGCGGTATGGTTCTGAGACATGCCGCCATTATGAGTTTGAATTCAAATGGCGGAAGCACTAAATAACTGTATTATACATAGAAAATATTTTTGTTTTAAATTTTAACTTACTTTTCTTTTGTTACTTTTTAAGAAGAGACTTAAAGATACATAGGTTCTGGACTCTTTAATTTATTATTTTTTAAAGGACTGCGAATATGGAAGTTTATTTAACATTTGCAGAAGCTCACAAAGAACATTGACGATGATAGAAATAACAAAATGATTAATTATAATAACAGTAAAAATTGTGAAATTAATAGGATCCCTGTATTCCACAATGTGTGTTAAAAACAGGGTAAAAACAAAGTTATTTTGGGATAAAGGGGAAGGCAGAGTAGAGGGCACTAAGTATTAACGTTTTAAGACGTTTACAAAGAGTTGTAGGTTATCGCTGAGTAACCTGGAAGGTAACCCTCTGCTTTGGCTTGCTCGTGTGATATGTACATACTTCTCGAGAGAGGCAGAGGTATGCATTCAAGAAGCAATGCAAGGAAGTCCATAAAGAACTTGAATAAAACAACACCAACAAACAAATAAATACATTCAAATGACAAGAGCAAAAAAATGCAAGTTTAAAAAGCAAATGCCATAGTTGCTGAACATGAAGTGCTTGTAATACTTCAACCCAACAGAGCAAATTAAAAGCTTGTAAATACATTAAAGACAAAAAAGGTATTTAAAAATACAGAACTGATTGTAATGGTTGTTATTTTTTGGATTTGTCTATAGTTTTTCAAATGTCCC
The DNA here is from genome assembly GCA_036024795.1 of Galaxias rostratus. Classification (NCBI taxonomy): domain Eukaryota; kingdom Metazoa; phylum Chordata; class Actinopteri; order Galaxiiformes; family Galaxiidae; genus Galaxias; species Galaxias rostratus. The sequence goes on from JAVQJS010037941.1 coordinate 1,606, forward strand.
TTTTTTTATCGATTGCCTACACAGCTAAGTGTACAAAAAAGTGGAAATGTGTGTAACACCCAATTGCCTTGAAGGATAACGTCTGACCAGGTTGTCTTAAAATGTAAAAGAGAAAAATTAACCACAACCGCTGTTATCACAGCCATAAGTGTTGTGGTATCAGATACAATTATGACGGTTTTCTATAAGCAACATGGTGGGGCTAGGACAAGGTGAGGTGAATTGTCAAGATATTGCTTGCAGAATTATTATTTTTGCTCTGCTGACCACTTGTGGCGTATACACTCCACAGCTCTGAATATGTCCAACGCTACAGGCGTTGCGTTGTCAGGCTATCTGGGCACTATCTTCGTTGTGCTAATGACCAGACAAGCTTTAATAACCTTGAATGAATTGAGGTAATGTGGTCATTGATGGTGGCCAGTTCAATGTGATATTAAAACCCTCATATTACATGCGTATTGCTAAACGCTTCACCAAATATATGACCGAAAATACCAAATAATCATGCACTGCAATATTTTGTTAATGAGAAAATGTTATTGTCTATGCACTTAAGAATATGTTCCACGTTCTTGTAAATAACGAATTGGAATATGGATGGTAGTCATTTAAGATCTGAACAAAGAACACACCCATACTTGAGCGTGACACTGACGTTAGTACGTGTACGTTGTTCTAGGGGGAGGGGCACGTTAACAGAATTCTAAATAAAGCGTAGGACAGCAATTTAAGTATATTTCCATACATTTAGGGAGACGTAAGGTAAGGCTCTTATTTAACAATATATAAACCACTAAATAGTGCACGTATGTCTAACGAACAGGACGTTGATACATATGCGTTTGTCTTTTTTCAATGCAACTAACGCTGCGTGCAGCGCCATTACTGCATGTGAAGTATGGACAAAATGGCCATGGCTTTATTTGAACTATTCGTCAAAGACATTAATATTGCGCCACAAAACACAAAATAATTATTTGCAATGTCTCGGTCTGTTCCTCCTTTCTGAACGAATGCATGCTGTTTAATGCGAAATTATGCACGGCTACGCTATTAATAATAATAACTATACCCCCGTTGTTATTGTACACTGGTCTTGTGGGATAAAAAAAATAAAGGCCTGAACGATTGAAAACTGAAAACATATTTGATAAGATGTATCATTTGCATGCATACTTTCCACGTTTGTCACTATCTGCTTATCTATGTTTAATAACGAACAATTGATTATACTGATTAAATAGTTGAATTTTTGCGTTTATATTGAATCCCCAGGTAATTTTAGGAATGCCTATTCGTCGTGCAGCAGGGACTCCACCCCAGGAGACGGCCCCCTCCACTGTTCCAGAAGGAGGTGAGGGTGAAAAAGCCAGGGATTGCTCTAAAAGTTTGCTACTTAGTCAGCATCATGTCTTAGATGATTCAAAACATTATGCTCATTCATTTGCAAGTTGAATGACTGATTTGCTTTGAGCAACTTTCCGGTGACAAAACCTAACAAGCCTTAAACTTCCCACTTTGGTTTCCTTCTTTCTCTTATTGCTTCAGATTATTACACCTACTTTGTTTAACTCTTGAAAACATGTGAAGAGCACTTGCAAGTTTTCAATAAGTAGGTCAGTGTATCTTTCTGTTTCCGTCGACCCAGGGTCTGATCCCACAACAGAGACGTCTTCTTCTTTGGAGGTGGTATCTGACACTGCAGCCCCAGCTTCAGCCACATCAGCAGCAGCCAAGGAAGGGGAGTGCTCTGGAGAAGCCGAGGCTGAAGGTGACACAAAAGACAATGGAGAGAAGGCAGATGGTATAAAGGAAGAGGAATCGGCTGAAGAAAAGGCTGAAGAAAAGAAAAATGGAGACGGCGATGAAAAGAGAGAGTGAGTTTCGGATCATACATTCATATTCTGTGCTCCGAGGCATTAAGTTGGCCAGCACTGTGCCACACGCCTGTCAGCAAAGCGTTGTGAAGGCTTTGTATTGTCTGTAAAATAGCAAAGTTAAGTATTTGCACATTTATTCTCTATAGTGATAAGGATGCTATGAAGGAGAAAGTCAAAAAGGTGAAGAGGACCGTCCCTGCGTGGGCCACTATCAGTGGTTCCAAAAAGGTTCCAGTCACCAACTTCACAGGATCCCAGCCCAGGGTGGATGACATCCTGATTGAGGCTGTGCAGGTCTCTACACCAGAAACACCCACATACGAGCTCTTTACATCCGGCTGCAGACAACTGTTTGTGCCATTGACGTCCTGAAAGCACTTACTTTCACTCAAGGATGCACTTTCTTTTCATGCATTTTATTCAATCCACTTGGCAGAGCATTTTCTTGTTTGCCCAGTAGCACGTTCTAAGTACACGTGTAATTTGTCCCTCGCTGCAGTCCTGCAAGGAAAGGACTGGAACATCCTACCACTCCGTCATGAAGTACATAGTGAAGAAGTACCCTGGCCATGAACTGGATAAAAGAAAATTCCTCCTCAAAAACGCTCTCAAAAGGCAGGTGGAGAAGGGAACCATTAAACAGGTAACACCGCATCACTGCTCAACTCAATGCAGACACAACTCCCACTGGATTCATGTCAAAGCTAATCTACTAATTTATGTAGCATATTCCAAAACTTAACCGAATTTGCACCGTTTTCAAATTCAGCTCAGAGGTAAAGGGCTTTCAGGGAGTTTTGCCATTGGGAAACCTCCCCAAAAACCTGCAGCTAAGGTAAGGAGCGTTCATGTTCCCATGAGAACTGCTCAGTTGTGTTATTTTTGTGTGACTGTTCCCATGTTTTGTTTTGATTTTGGGGTATCTGATCTCTTGCTGTTGAAGCCCACGGGGAACTCAGGGTTAAAGGCAGAGACCCTTGGAGATGCGCTGCCCCTCATCATCACACGGCTCTGTGAGCCAAAGGAGGCCTCTTACATCCTGATCAAGAAATATGTGGAGCAGCACTTTCCCCAACTCAATGTCGACAATAGGTAAAGGCCTTCGTTATTGCATGGTAGAAATGAAAGTTCTCACATTAATGTTGCTGTGTTTGTTAAAATAACCACTACTCAATCTATGATTTAACTGCAGAACATTAAGAGTGCACATTGTTATGCTATTACCGTTAGTACTGTTATTCTATAGAATAATACATTTTTGGAGTGCTGCGATTAACTTGCTTGGTTAAATCTTAGACCAGACCTCCTGAAGTCTGCGCTTCTGAGGGCAGTGGACAAAGGCCATCTGGAGCAGCTTACTGGGAAAGGGGCTTCAGGAACCTTCCAGGTATAGCAGGAGTCCACAGATATATTTACTCTTAACTGCTGCTGGTGAAAAGCATTGCAACTTAAAATCAAAAGATATTTTGAAAACATATGTGCACATGTGTTACTGAAAACCAAGAGATTGTTTCCCTATTGCATTGAACTCGCTTCACCTGTGTGTCTTCCTCTGATGCAGCTAAAGCGTGTTGGAGACAAGTCCCAGCTTAAGGGCGGGCCTTTGGATGATGCCATCATGACTGCCATCACGGCCATGAATGAACCTAAGACCTGCAGTACTGCCATACTCCGAAAATACTTAATAGACACAAACAAAGACTGCACGGAAGCTCGTGTGGGTAAGACCTGTTTATTGCTTGCTCTTCCTCCAATTTGATACCCGATGTATAATATGCATTTAAAGAAGTTTTCACGAGTACTCTATTGAGTGCTGTAAACTATGCATTCTTATTCTGGGCTAATCCTATGTTGTCATAACTATTTGTTGTACTGTATTTACTAAACTATTTGTACCAGTAATACCAAAAAGGCTATTATTTTCTTTTGACTCATTTACCTTTGAACAAATCTTTAATAAGATTTGTCTCTTCTGTAGATGCCAGTCTTGCCATTGTCGAAATGTAACATTCTGTTGTCAAATCACTCACCCCATTTTCAGGTTAAAACATCATGTGTGTGCTGTAACAACAATATTTTCCCCAGTGACCAGCTTAAAGAGGACATTGCAGAAGTGTAAAATGATGGGCTGGATGGAACAGATCACTGGGAATGGACTGACTGGGACCTATCAACTCTCTTTCCCCTACTACCCCAGGTAATTACATTTATGGGACAGCTGCACCAATAAAACTGCACTCACATACTTCATATGAATTATGATAGTGGTGAGCTAGTGGATGAGGCCAGTGTCTGTTGACTAAAAGGTAATGTGATTAGGTCCCACCTCTTGACTAATTATTTATGCTACCTGAACTGCCCAAAAGCAGCTCTTCCAGGTCTTGTGTGTCTTTGCATGTGCATATAATGCTGATTGGCTAGTAAAATAAAGATAAAGTTTATATTATCAGACAGATTCTCTTTAACAACGATTGAAGGCAACTTGCATGTGTTCACTGTTCTTCTCTTCCTAATTTTTTCAGCCCAGCCATCTTGTTTCCCGACAAGCACCAGGAATCACAGAAAAAAAAAGAAGAAGCAGTTGCTAAACGCAAGCAAAGAGCTGACTCTGACTCAGAGTCTGAAGAAGAGTCAGAGGAAGAGTCATCAGAGGATGACGAACCTCCCCCTCCTAAGAGGTGAGTCTGAATGTCTTGTGAATCAAGGCCTCTTTTAATATGGGCTATAAAGTCTAATAGAGTAAGTTCATATAGTTGCTGTAATATAAATGCATACCTTATGTAGAGAAGAAAGGTCTCTCTATTTAAATTATATTGAACGCTTTAAGACAAAAACCTTTACTATCTGCTGTTACAATTCTTTCTCTTTGAATTACGTGACTAATTACAAACTCTGGTTCATGTCTGATCTATAGGAAAGCTCAAAAGAGGCCAGCAGCTAAGGCACGCCGCCCCCCACCCAGCAAGAAGTCTCGACCAGCTAGTAAATCTCTGGTCAGAGGCAAGAGACCGGCCTCTGTAAAGAAAGCCTCATCTCCTGCAAAGAAACCCGTACCGCCAGCCAAAAGGTCAGCCCCGCCAGCAAGGAAACCAATTCCACCAACCAAGAAGCCAGTTACCCCAGCAAAGAAACAAGTTACTCCTGCAAAGAAAGTAGTGGCACCAGCTAAAAAATCTACACCTGTTTCTAAGAAGGCACCTCCTCCACCACCCCCGAAAGCAACACCTGTTAAAAAGGCAGCTCCTGCAAGCAAGCCCAAAACACCTGTTGTCAAAAAGATGACAAGCAGAGGGTCTAAGCGGCCTGTGGCCAAAAAGTCACCCCCAGCTAAGCCAGCGGCCAAAACTGCAGTTAAGCCCAAGCCTTCAGCTCGCAAGTCCCAGAGAGGCAGAAAGTGAATCAACCCCAGACCAGCAGCAGAATAAGGCCAGCTTCTAGCTATAATGATGGCAGTGATCTATCCAGTTCTCTTATAACTCTCTTTTATGTCATTGTTTTGTTTTCCCCTCTTTGGGGCCTATTGGATTCTTTGTAGGATAGCACCTATCATATAAGTCAGGTTACTGTAAATTGAGAACCTCTTCATTTCTTTTTAACTTTACGCCATTGCGTAAAAATAGGTCTGTTGCATTCTAAAGAACAGATGTTTGAAAATGTGTCTGGGTTGAGAATTTTTAATCTGTCCCTTAATTTTGGAATAACACACATGTTGGTAAAGCAAAGGTCCTACATATGTAACTAAACCCAGTGACTTCTACTTTTTATATTTTCTTTGAAATGTTAGCAGCATACATTCCTTGTATTGAATACAGTAGATCTAAACCATCTCAATTTAAGCAAGCGGTTTTATTTAAAATTGTATTTAGTTCTTTCTGAAATTAGGATTTTTTTTTTTTGAAGATTGAACTAAACCATACTGGCAAGCCAGTTGGATCTTGCTTATTTAAATAAGTAAGATTTGATATAGCTTAATAATTTTTTTAACCAAATGAAAGTTCCTCTATATGATTTGGCCATATGGCTGATGTCAGAAAGCACAGTGTTAAGATATTATGTTGTATGTTGTTCAACACTACTGCATAGCATTAGGAAATATTCCTTGTATTTCCATGTATGTAAAAACAAATGTGTAGAGAAAAAGTCTACCAAACTGTCCACATTATGTGTATTAGTGAGTGATTGTGAATAAGGCAGCAGTTGTTTTTGAAGGAATTAGCTCACCCTTACCCTGCATGCATGTCTTACTCATGTTGTTATGCTTTTTCAAGTCATTAATAAATGGCTATATTTGTAATCAATTGCGTGCCAATCTTTTTTTGTTTCAGGGTCCATGGCTGCATGGACCCGCCTGTATTCAGTTTATTTGCGTCAAATTTGCGTAAAACTTCATGGTATTAACCAAAATAAATGTATGCATTTGTTAGCCTCTGTAATCATAAAGATAATATTAGGCGCGACAAATACGTATTCTATTTGGAAAGGTGCTGAGACAGCAGCTACAATTTGATTCATAGAAGGTTGTGCTCGCCTCTGGGCAACCTTGTGCAATAGTCTGGAATGTAAAGCAAAGCGGAGGAGGGAATGGGGAGTGGTGATTTAAAATTATTATTTGTTTAATATTCATCGTGAGTCCATTTGTACCTTATAGCCACAGTTGTTTAACTTTTGGGAACACGCCCCGACACACCTGGGAAACAAAGTTGCAAAAAGTAATACTCTTAAATGGGCGTTACTTTCAAAAGGTGAGCCAGATGATCTGCAACTTCCGAGAATCAGTTCTGAAGGAGCGGGGCAGTCGGGCTGATCGAACAGACTCGTGTTGGACTTGTAAACCAAATAAAGTAAGACATTTAGACAAGGTCAGTGGTCATGCATTACATTTTAGATATGTATAAAATATTTCACCGATGTGAGGTAGCAAATGTGTGTTTGGAATATCCCAATCACAGGTTTTGATTAAAATCAATGTGACCTAAGAAAACTTGACGTTTGTATCGTGATGCACTTAATGCCATTAATCCGAAGATTAGCGTTGATATTTCTGGGATCGGTGTTTTGCGCACTTATTAGGTTACGTTTTGTAGGCCACGGTACATACACAGTTTGCAAGCAAAACTGCATTTTAACTGAAGCTGGAATCAAATTTTTCTGCATACAACGTGGTGTATTTGGCTTAACTAACTATCTGATTTAGAGAGAGTGAACAATGGGCGAGGCATTAATCAAAGAGGATACAGTGACCAGGTCTGCTGAGGTGAATATCAAAAGCCCCTGTATAGTGAAAACGTCAATTAAATAATTAGTCAAGGCCAGTGTCAACCTGTTTGCCTGATACTAGTAACATCTGTAACTTTGATGTTTTACTGAAAAAAAAATAAGTATGTAGGTTCCTTTCCTGTGGATGACTGCTGTTTGGATGAGCAGATTGAACAATTGCACATGCAACTAAAATTTCTTACTGTAAGTTTTCCAAATTAGACACTCAATTAATGTTAAATCATTCGAGGAATGGGAACATTGAATGGCCCTGTGTTTTTCTTGGTGTTTATCCAAACACCAGTCTTGCAAGAGAAGAAGGTCTGTGTCCCTGAAATTCTCAACCAAAGGTGTCAAGATGTATAATGAGGATGAGACGGTAAGGATTAAGTCAGAGCTTTACGTTTTACAAATGAGCATGCGTATACCTTGTTTGTTTAAACCTTTTACATTCTTTGAAAGACATCTGGCAGATTATACGATTCAAAGTTGTTGGAAGTAAATTGAGAAGTATATTGTTGGTCTCTACTCGTTTTTAGACTCTCCTCATGGCCCATGCACTACGCAGAGTGTCCCTCTCCACTGCATGTCCATTAGACGCCCAGTTTGCCTTTGTCTCCCACAACCCAGGCTGCCCTGATGCCCAGCTGTACTGTCACCTCTTCAAAGCTAGGCACGCCAGAGCGGTAAGAGCTGATCACGCACACCTACAGGCAGATTGAGCAAACACAAATTGGTGTGTGCTTTATATTCATCACAACCTTTCTTGATGGGTCCCCATGATGATCATTATACTGAGCCACTCTGCATGGAAGCATCTGCCTCTGTATACTATTAATTGTTTCTCTGTTGTTTTTTCCCTCCTATTTGCTAGGCCCAGTTTTTGAACTTGCTTCTGTGCCGCTGTTTCCAACTGGCCTACCTGGAGAAGCACCCAGAGGAGGAGGCGGCTCCAGAGGCGTGTGTTGGTCCCCTACCCCGCCACATGCCCTCACTGTTGAACCATGGCTTCCCCCTCAGCGTCAGCGCCCTAGTCTCCTTTAGGAGGGCCCCTACTGGAGGGCTTTTGCCAGGCGCTAAGGTACTTTGGCCAATTAGTTTTTCCTTTACTTCACTCCTGTTTATCTTTATACACAAACTGCATACATCTAATTAAATGACCGTAACAAATATTTTTTTGTCTTGCGCTAGTGATTTGTCTGTGACCGGGTAATTCTTTCTTTTGTTAAATGTTTTCACTGTAGGTGTTCTCAAAGTATTTTGATGACCATCAGATCAGTCCAGAGGAAACTTTCACTTCTTGCCCATCCCTGGTGCGCAAGAAGGTTATCCGCAACAAAGTCCTGCGTTCTGGGGCCTACCGCTCCTTCACTTATGCTTCTCGCAAGCAGCGCTCAGTTGATGAGCATGTTAACTTTCCGCAAGGTGGGCCAAGTGTTCAAAGTGCTCTTTCAAGAGTGAAATACTTAATTAGGTAATGGATTTACCTCAATGTAATGTGATGGGGTTCACTCACTTTTGTGGTGTACATTTGTGAGGCACTGTAAATTAAGGTGAATGGAGCAATGCTGACTGGTACACTTGGGTATTACTTTTTACTTGAGTAAAAAATTGGCAGATTCTGAGAGCTTCTCATCAATACAATCACTGCCAAAAATGTTGAACATGTTAGAGCATGTTGTCGTCTTTGTTATGATCCATGTCAAGGCTGTTGACATGGTTTGGTTCAACTTGTGTGCACAGCCAGTACATTCCATAAAAAGTCATTTATCGGCATAAGATATAGCAGTATTGAAAATAATAAAATCATCCTCCCTTTGAATGGGTTATAGGAAAGGGACAGGACAAAATGCCGGTAAGGAGAGTTCGTGCCCCAAGCTTAGCCGAAACAGAAGAAGCATTGGCACAAGCAGTTTGGTGCTGGGCCGGCGTAGCTACGTAAGTGACAATTGATTTCTTATTTATCATGTTTCTTAGTTTGATCCTATTTAGGAAATATTAAATGATTTCCCCCACATTATTACAATAGATACGGTAAGGTAATTCAGTATTAATTGTATAAAACCGTCATTGGTCTTTCCTAATGTCCTTGTTCCCATATTGCAGTAACAGCAGTATTGCCCTTCTTGCGGAGGACGTTCTAGGCTCCTACCTGCTATGCCCTCATGCTAAGAAACTCAGCTGTGGTTCTCTAGTAATTCGCTTCTCTTCTGGCCTGGTCACACACCTCATTGAAAATACAACCAATGAAAGATATAAACTGGAGGTGAGGTGTATATTTAGTACAAATATTTTTATTGATTTATCAACTTTTACAACATGCAAAGCTAATTGTGACTAGAAATGTATTTTGTTTATAAACATTGGTAATTTAAGGTAAGTGATGATGAGTGTGTACAATTCATTTTTGCTTTAACCTTTTTGTTTAACTTACTGTTTTTTATTTCTTAGAAATACAAGACAGAATTTAGCTCCATCACTGAATTGATAGAGTACTACACAGATTCCAGGGAGGACTTGCAATGCCCGCTGAGCAGTGCCCGTGTGAATCACTGTTATGAGTGGGAGGAGGCTAGCAAGCCGGAGGCTACAGGGCTACAGAACATATTGAAAAAAAGTATTACAAAAAAAGGCACAACAAAACTTTGGGTTTGAAGCGATCATTTTTAAGATATCGTTAGACATCTGTAGCAGATGTCCATCTGTAGAGCATGTAAGCATGAACAAACAGCCTGTGCCTGCATCTTCTATAATTTACATATTTACTTTTTAAAAAAACATCTCCTCTATGTAACCGAAGCAAAAAAGTTTTTTTCGCGCTTTTATCATCCAATGCCAAATCCTTGATACAGCATTTACTCTTTTTTTTTCACTTATGTTTGCACACTCACTTTGTTTATTAACACTTGCTGGGATTCTCCCCTCTTCAACACAATGCACTTTCTGATAATTTTGTACATAGTATATTAGCTGCACGTACTGTATGTTTTATAACAACGTTTTAGTTTTAATGTCACCTGTATCTGTTCTACATATCATTGTATTGTAGTATGCTTTACATTTGAGTGGTAAATTGTGCTTCTCAGTTGGCAATATAGCCTATTTTTTAGACTTTTAATTTTAAATAATTTTGGTATAGTGTATTTTTAAAGCTTACTTCACATAGGAAATACTTTTTTTGTCTTAGTCACAGCAACATGTTATCTTATCCTTGTTTTATATTATAACAGGCATAATGTGTTCCAATGTCTTAAATATGAAGTTTTTTTCTTCGGCATTTGTAAATTATTTCTGAAAGATACTTTGGATTTGTGTAAAATTACTGTTCTCATAAATCTGATCATACTAAATATGTTTGCTCTTACCAAGATGGCTGAAATGTGTTGCGTTTTGTATTTACACACGTCACGTTTTATTGAATAAGTTTCGGTTGCTAGGCAACTTCGACGCCGTGGGCCAAGACAAATGGCAGGGGACTGGTGGTGGTCGATGTTGTAATCCTCGCATGTATTTTTTAGCATGTTAAACTCTTAATATTTCCTACTTTGAATATTGAAGGCAACCGTGTATTTCGGCTCTTTATGTAGCATGGATTGTTCCGGCAAATGCGTGGATTCTAATCAAAGGATTTTTCCCAGCATCATTCCGATATTTTCTGACACGTCTAACGATTGATTGGCTGGAACGGATGCCGGGCATATGACTTATTACTTAAGCAGAAAATAGTGGTAGACAAAATAATGAAATGGCATTTCTTTTTACTCGTTTTTCATTAACCTCAGTTATATTGTCAATCAATGCAAATTGGAATTGGCTACTTATAGGGACTGCAGCCAGGTTGTATTTAAATTCAAGATTGTAATTTCTGTTCCTATTGGGACTTCATGTTATATGTTTAGTTTAATTTTGGTTCACTGTGTTTGGTTACATAGGGCTGCAGATCTTTCAGTTAAACATAGATATGTTGGTGATATTTCACTAGTTTGGCCTCTTTATTCTTGTTTGATTATAACATTTGGGGGTTGAAATATATATTGGGAAAGATGGGATCAGAATCAGTTAGGGTGGTGGTTAGGTGCAGGCCTATGAATGATAGGGAAGAGTCTTTAAACTGTAGGATGGTAGTATCCATGGAGTTGAGTAGGTGCCAATGTTTCATCGAAAAGCCAGGAGTAAAAGATGAACCACCTAAACAGTTTACATTTGATGGAGCCTACTTTATTGAACAAACCACTGAGCAGATGTACAACGAGATTGCCTATCCTTTGGTTGAGGTAGGACTTCTTACCAGGTTATTACTAGTAATCTACATAACATTATTCAAATCACTCCTCAAAACTCTATTGAAACAGGCCCATGTGTTGCTAGTCCCACTGTCTCCCCTGTTCATATTCACTTTAATGTGGTATGTATTCTATCCCTGTACTCTATGTTGTTCCCTGCCCTACACCTTTTATTACACCTTATAGTACTTAAGTGCTATTTTAGTTTGTATGTGTTAAAACAGTTCATATAGTACCAGAAAACAAATCAAATGTATTATTACTGACATCAAGTGGTAGCATCAGATTTATTAATCACTCCAGATGTATCCAGTTTGTTAGGTATATTTTTGAAATAATAACATTTGACAATTGACTATAAGGTTATTAGACACCACCAGTGCCAGGATCTGAAACTAAATATGGTGGCCTGTACTGTTAGACAACTAAACCAAGTTTGACACCTTGCCTTGGCGTCCCTATATCTTATTTCAGATTAGGCCTACCTCAGACATCATGATTTATTAAAAAGGCTGCTGTCAATCAACAGTAAATGTAAATTTGAGTAAATATAAGAATTTTAACTAATATTTGATAAAGCTTAGTGTGCACTCTTATGCATAGAGTCATTCATGTCTAACATTTTTATAAAACATTTTGCTTACAGGGTGTGACTGAAGGGTACAATGGCACAATTTTTGCTTATGGACAGACTGGAAGTGGAAAGTCATTTACCATGCAGGGAGTGGCTCAGCCATCAGCCCAGAGAGGCGTTATCCCACGAGCTTTTGAACACATCTTTGAGAGTATTCAGGTATGGCCATAGGTGCATGGAAATGCATACCATCTATCCATCTCTGACTTTAAAACCTCAGTCTTAAAAGTAAAATAGCTTCAATATTAGCTATGCTTTGTATTGATTTTCACTCTTTGCTTGTGTTAGATTGCGTGGCCACCTTTGCTGTTTTTTGCAAGGCAATTTAAGCTTGTGCATAATCGATCCTGTCCATGATCCAGCTTCCTATTCCTTCCTGCCTCTTTAAATGAATTGAATCACTAATAATAATAAATAAAGATACATTATATTTATAAAGCGCTTTTCAAAACACTCAAAGACGCTGATTAATTAATCTTAATCTAACTCATAATCATCCCCAAAGTTTTCCCTGTTTCTTTTAACAAATAATTTGTTTATTTCGTTTTGTGTAAGGCAGTGTGCTGAAAACACAAAGTTCCTTGTGAGAGCCTCCTACCTTGAGATTTACAATGAAGAAATTCGAGACCTTTTAGGAAACGACACAAAGCATAAAATGGAGGTAAGAATCTTATCACCAAGGGCTAGGAGTAACAATCAAGTCACATTGTTTGCTGCAACTGCTTAATTTTGTTGTTTAGAGTTCAGTAATTAGTTTATAATTACGTTTTTAAAAAAGTTTTACAATTTGTGTATAAGGCTCACAAGCATACATTTCCATGGTGACCCCAGAATACAGCTGCTTGGCTAAATGGGTTTGTAAAGAGCAAAGTGTCTTCACAAGCTGACATTTCTGTTGTTTATGTGTGTGTGTGTGTGTGTGTGTGTATGTGTGTATGTGTGTGTGTGTGCGTGTGTGTGTGTGTGTGTGTGTGTGTGTGTGTTGCTCTGTGTGTGTAC
>JAVQJS010037986.1:0-20287 GCA_036024795.1 Galaxias rostratus
GGGGAACACGATCGTAGGCCTTCTCCAAGTCCACAAAACACATGTAGACTGGATGAGCAAACTCCCATGCCCCTCCAAGTAGCCCCGCCAGGGTAAAGAATTGGTCCACTGTTCCACGGCCAGGACGGATTCCGCATTGTTCCTCCTGGATCAGAGATTCGACAATCGGTCCGTGTCTTCTTTCCAGTACCCTGGCATAAGCTTTCCCGGGTAGGCTGAGCAGTGTGATACCCCGGTAATTGGAGCACACCCTCCGGTCCCCTTTTTTAAAAATGGGAACCACCTCCCCGGTCTGCCACTTCAATGGCACTGTCCCCGTCCTCCACACGACATTGAAAAGGCGTGTCAGCCAAGACAGCCCAACAATGTCCAGAGCCTTCAGCATCTCTGGGCGAATCTCATCCACTCCCGGCGCCTTGCCGCTGAGGAGCTTCCCCACTACCTCAGCGACCTCTGCCAGGGAAATAGCAGAGACTCCCCCTGGGTCTTCAAACTCTGCCTCCTCCTCCACAGAGGACGTATTGGAGGGGTTAAGAAGTTCCTCAAAGTGTTCTTTCCACCTCCAGACGATATCTCCAGTCCGGGTCAGCAGTTCTCCTCCCCTGCTCAAAAGAGCCTGAGACAATCCCCGCTTTCCCTTTCTGAGACGCCTACTGGTTTGCGAGAACATCCTTGAGGCCAAACGAAAGTCCTTCTCCATAGCCTCCCCGAACTCCTCCCACACCCGGGTTTTCGCTTCTTTGACTACTGAAGCTGCCGCCCTTCGGGCCGACCGGTACCCGTCTGCTGCTTCAGGAGACCCCTGGCTCAACCAAGCCCGAAAGGCCTCCTTCTTCAGTTTGACGGCTTCCTTCTCCGCTGGTGTCCACCGGTGGGTTCTTCAGTTGCCGCCACGACAGGCACAGACGGCCCTCTGACCACAACTCCTAGCAGCCGCTTCCACAATGGAGGCTCTGAACATGGTCCACTAACATACTTTTGTTACAGTACTTGAGTTGTGTTTTGGAAAATGCGTAATATTTTTAAGGGGCCATATGCAAATTTTTAGGTTCATACCTTAATTTAAGGGTTCTACTAGAATATATTTACGTGTTTTAATGTTCAATAAACTGTTTTTTTTAACCAAACTGCCTGGATCTGCAGCTCATCTATTCACCCTGTCTTAAACACTCCGATTTTGCTCAGATCAGCTCTGGCTTAAGGCGTGCCAAACATTATCCAAATTTGTGACCCAGAAACATAGAAACTTACAAAAAAAATTGCTGGACAGCAAATGAGGTGTTTCAGGCAGTTCAGCAGCACTGTTTTCTGTGAGAGAGAGAGCAGCTCCCTTTGGCGTGGACTATGGGCTTTTACATGCATGAAAAGCTATATAACATATGAAAGGGGGAAAACCCAAAAAGCGTAATAGGCACCCTTACCAAGTATTTTATGAAAATTATAAGTTTACTTGAGAATTTAAGCATATGCTCTTCACTTCGCTTCTTTTCATTTGCATTCTGTTACTCAGTATTTTTAAATGTGCTCTTTCTTGTATGCTTTCAAAACAGCTGAACGCAGTATTTCTTGTCAAAGAGCAAAAATTATATTTGGATTGGTAAATCATTTGCAGATTGTCTCTTGAGCTTCACTTGCCTGAATCTTGACTCAAAAATGTTTAGAGCAGCTAAAAGCAACTATGTACCATCTTTCTGAAATTCACACATTGTAATGTAGATGGGAGAATGAAAAAATTGTTGTTCAGATCATACATCTTGAATTCTCAATATTTTTCTCAAAGTTTGTCTTATCACCAATTGCGATCTCCCTCAAAACTGTGACTAATTAGCACAAGGTACATGGCACAAGGTAGTCAAGCAGTGAATATCATACTTGGAGTATAGTCATTGAGCTAGCGACATGCGGTGACCATAAACATTACCAAGTGTCTTCTTTGCAAAGCTAGGTAAAAATAATTACACTAAGCCAACGGTATGTCTGTTCCCAAAACCAGAAACTGCATACAGTCGCTTAAAAGACAATTCACCCTCTATGGTATGCAAAGTAAAATTTTCATAAAAAGATGAAGGTGTACATGTGTAGATTTCTGAGATTGAAAATAACGAGCATTTTCTTAACTGCCAGTGGAACATGGAATTTTCCCATCATCAGCAATTTAAACCAAATGAGAAGTCAACGTAAAAATTCCAGGTCTCAAGATTATTTGTCATATACAATTAACAAAGGGCCAAAACGCAATGAAATGTGCTGAACGAGAGTGTTTAGAGGTCAAAGTTTAGTGCAAACGTTTCACCGATCTCAAAATGATGATGAGAACTAGAATTTTGTATTTCTATTTTGGTAAAATCCCATACATAGAGTTATATTCTAGTGATACAAATGTACTTTTACTTGAATACTTTTAAATACTTAATCTAATTAATCTACTTAATTGCATGGATTTGTCATTTTTCTTGTAGTCCTGTAGTCAGTTTTAACCAAAGTTGCACTACTTTGTACTAAAGTAGGATTTTGTAATACTCTTTCCCCCTCTTGGCTTTAGTGAATGCTTATCACGTTATTTGTTGGCATTTTACAGTACCTGCTCCATAAAATAACTGAAAGGGATTAGTGTGCTTTACTTCTTCCAGATGCCAAGGGGGTGAAACGTTGAAGGAGCCGTCCAGGGATCTTACATCACAGCTGAGCAGGGCTTAGCAGTCCCACTTTGAAATTGCTGTGGAGGTCGGAGCCAGAAGGGAGTACTGCTGTTGGACGGAGGTGCGTAATGCCTATCCTTCAGGAAGCATAGGTTTTCTTAAATCACTTTAATCAACATGTTTGTTGCCTAATTTGTTTGGGTCCCAGGCATATCAGAAGGTTCTTTGGATATATTGGGCTGGAGCCAGAGGCGTGTACACACACACACACACACACACACACACACACACACACACACACACACACACACACACACACACACACAAAGACACACACCCCCCCCCACACCCACACACACACACACACACACAGTGTGTAGGGGCTATGTGTAGGAGAGGACCTCAGGGACTGGACTATATCTACCCTTCCTGGGCTCAGATAGTGTTCAGTCAATCTCTCTTTACACCATGAGTTAATTACTAGGGAGTACTAGGGAATTTTCAAGATTGTGTTGGTATGTTTGTTGTGTGGATTTGTTTGAGCTAACCAAGGAGACAGCCGATATAAAGGGTTATATAACTGTATTTGCAGAGAGCAGTGGAAAGGTGTTCACACAGATATTTTTAATTGATATAAAAAAAATTGTTTTTGTATTTTTAATGCAATACAGATAAACGGACACTTGAATACAGTTGTTTAATTCCAGTGTTGTAGAAATGCATTGTTGCTGAAGTTAGCATGAAGTATATGACAGCTTTAACACGCACACATAATAAACAGCTTTTGTCCACTGAAGATCATATAATGAAATTTAAACCGACCGGTTTTCTGCCATTCATTGGATTTTGGTAATTATTTGCTGATGCATATCCCAGGATTGAATGTCAGATACAAAATAAATAATACACGAAGCAACTTCAAACACAGAGTCATCATGGCTGATTTATTTCAAATGTGACTGCAGCAGCTGGTCTTCATTAACGTTAGCCATGTAGCTAGCTTATCTTTTTGGCAATTTCTACCGTAATAAGAATTTCTTATAGGATTTTTTTGCAGAAGCAGTTGGGAGGGGGGTAATTTAATATCAATAGGTTAAAAATATTCAATTAAATGGAAACAATCTGCAAAACAAGCTTAAGAACATATTTATTTAATCGTGCATAATACCTCGGACCCACTCATTACATAGCACACTGTATATTTGCCTCAGTGGCAAAGTTTTCGATCTAGCTTAATTTTTTCAAAGACAAGCTCAAAGGATCTGTGATGAGGAAACTTGCCCAGAGGTGGTCTGTTGATGCTCAGTGGCATGCTCATAACAGAGCTTCAGCTAGTCACTTGCTTATTAATAAGGTGACCTGTGAGAGCCTAATAGTAGATAACTCTCACATCACAAATATTGGATCACACATCCAGTTAGAATATTAAAATGTTTTCGAAGCCACCACTAATATTAATGTTGTCACTACTTGTAGGATGTATTTATTTTAATAGAGATGTCCGTAAGCCCATCTCGACCCTATTTAAAAACAAGGTATCCTTACCCGAATAGTTTCCTCACTAGGCCTACATCACACATATTTTTCATCTTATCTTGGAGCACTATTCCAACAAACTCCTCTGACAGATCATGTTATTGTTAAGCCCTGTCCATATTGACTAATCGCTTGGTTACATGTAAGAGCACAGGAAGGCAATACCAAAGACCAGTTGGCATTGGATTTGAAACAATAGGATCAAAATTGCAGGCATAGTTAAGGCGCCAAAAATAAGTCTAATTTTATTAATAATACAAAGTGCATTTCCTGAAGCAAATGCGATGTGATGTTTCACAGTTATTAGACTGACTGCCTTAGCGGGCATAAGCATATTGCAGTCCAGACCAGGGAGCACTAAATGCTGCAATGGTACCGGAACTGGAGAGGCAACAGGATCTTTAACCCCCCCCACTTTCAATTTCTTTCTTTAGTGTGCGATGTTGGGGTGCATTTTTCTCAGCCTTCCCATTGTCATTGTACTTTGCTAATGTGCACGTACAACTCGTGTCATGATTTGTACTTGCTTAAGCAAAATGCCCAGCAGTTTTTTTTTGGTTTCAGAACTCAATCCTATTTTGGCACTCCATGTTGTTTGGTTGTTGCATTGTTTAGGCTGGTAACTTTTTTGGCCAAGGTTTATGAGTTTGCAATTCAGGCTAGACCTACATAATTATCTGCTCACATGTGCGCAGAGAGGCTAGCATATTAGTGTGAGCAAGCTTTTAGACTTTATGCTTAATACCAATTTGTATGCAGACATCCCAATCTAATTACTTTTTACAATATAGCATGTAAATAAAAAAATATTCTAACAAACAATGCAAATGTCAATCTTCTGTTGAATAGGAGAGACCAACACCCATTAAAAGCTCAAATCAGAATAGATACAGCCATAATGAGCCTGTGCTATATGTAGAGGATTATCCGGAAAACACCCCTTCTCTGGAAAACACCCATTCATAAAGTTATCATGGCGACACAACTGCTAGATTGGCAGCGCAGCTTCATCATAATTTAATGGACATATACGATGACTAAGTAGTCAGTATATATATAAGCACTAGGTGTTTCACATGTATGAAATTAATTCAAGTATTATAATAACTCAGACTCAGCACAATTACACAATGACAGAGTTTAAGCAAAGTGGACCGAGGGTCAGCGAAGTAGCACTATTTATAACTCCTCCTGTAGTAACTTGGGCATTACAACTAAATTGCATTATTTTCTTATTTCTCATGCATTTCCACATCAAGTAGTTAACTTGCAGGCAGCGCGCCAACACATGAAGGCACAAGAGCAGTGCAGTGGATCACCAATACAAACACTATGCGCTTTGTAGCGCCGACTCTCCGCTCAGAGTTAATAAAAAATCGGTCCAAAAGTGTCAGAGTAAGAAAGACTACATTACAATTGTGCTATATAATATAATGTAGCCTAAAATGCCTATCCTTGCTTCCCCGTGCAATGCTTGTCGTCTTTTAATATATTTCACTATACAGAGTTGACAGTCAATGTGGCATGCCTTGTGGTTTGCATTGACTATTGAAAGCAGTTATTATGTCAATAGCACACATTTCTTGATTTACTACATTGTTAGTGAAACTAAATCACCATGCAATATAAAACAAAATATAAAAAGTGAATCAATCACTTAGCTGTATATAAGAACAACTGACTGCCATACGGAAGACATGAGGGCACTAGAATGGAATTGATTGGGTCAAAACTGCAGGTGTAGTTATGGCGCCAAAAATAGGCCTGATACTAATAATATGACTTTCCGATAACAAATAACTGGAAAATGCATTTCCCCGAGCCAATTCACTGTAATGCGTTTCACTTAGACTGTCCACCTCTCAGCATGCAAAAGCATTGCCGTACAAGTGGACCTGCCATCCCTGTTTGTTGCAGTATTAATTTTGGCCAGAATTTAAATTTTCACTTTAGTCTTCTTCACTTACTGAGTATTTGAGTAATTGAGTAATTGTCTTGTCTTAGAATTTTTCCATGCTGGATTTATACACAACTAAATTCATTGTAATTATTTCTTACAGAGACTATTTATATATACCTCATGATTCCACGTTACTATTGTGTACAGCCATTTATCCACTTATTTTAACACAAACTTTACATGTAATTCTATACTTCTTTCACAGTATTGTTTGTGTTAAGTACACTGTTGGCAGTTGTTACTGTTATCTTAAAGGGAAATGGTTTACAGTGAGGTGTGTAGATCTCACAAGGTTTTCGTTAGCTTGTTTACATTATACTGGAAGAGCGTGGCAATTGTGCAGACTTGTGTCAAGCAGGGAAAAATAGTCGTTCAATAAGAAAGACGTCTGGAGACTGAGAATTTGGTTGAATTGCTGATTCATGCAATAAATGATTGATGAAGAAGGAAAACCACCTTTAAAATGGTAATTTTGTCCTAGGTTGTTTGCTGTGTCAGGGCTCAATGAACAGAGATTTTGATCAATTTGATCAAGATTTTTGTCAATATTCTTTCTTTTACTTTGTCCTGACAAATTGATCACATAAAATATGATAGCGACTGGGGTAGAGCAGCAACTTAAAGTGCAGGGGTCCTAGGGGTTCTGATTAATTTCACCGGTTCCTGGTATCCTATCCTCATGTGTGTGGTCTATAATTTGCCTGCCCCATCCTGTCTTGGGCAGTTTGTCTTTGTCACTTCCTTGTCAAATGTTCCAACGAATAGCCTTGTGTCTAGAGTTACTCAGTTAAATACCTTATATTGAACTTTACCTTTATGCCTTCTTATGAGATTGAGTCTTTCACTTGCAATTGTTAGTACAGCAGCTTTCACATTAAAACACTTAACCTCACTTTCATTTCCATGTGTTGAAAATGTCAAAACTAGTGTCAGTGTGTGTAATTCTTCAGTAGTCATTGAAAGCCCCTTTCATATTACCAAACCAGTGTAAGAGATACAATTTTAAATATTACCTTGTATTTTTTGCCCCTTATGTCTGGGTATGCATGCGTATGTTCCTGGGTATGAGTATTCAGACTTGAAATAACTGTATAATTGCGACACGTTTCTTTAATGAGGATCAACAAAAAATGGGTTGTAACAACTCTACCGGGTTTGGCTTGAATTGTTCCACCCTTTGAGAACTCAACAGAATATGCAGAGAGACAAAACTGACTGAAAAGAATAATACATACAGTGTAAAATTTTTCAACCTAAAAAAACACAATCAGCAACCTACACTGGAAAAACAATTATAGATGCACATTTTAGTGATGAAAATGATGTAATTAGGGTTGTCCAGTCTAAACAGATGCAGCATTCCCATTGCAAAATACAATGCTATCTATTACTAGCAAATTTTATAAAGAAAATAGCGTTTTCAGTTTAAAATTATCTAACAACTTGATCTCCTAATTCTTGTATATTATTGGCGTTAGGTAAGTAACATGGTTACTGTCACAGGTTAAGTGAAAGATAAGTGGATCATTGGCTTAAAGATACAGCTGCAATTCCTTATAAGTTATTAGGACGGGTATTGGTTACTTTAGGCTATAAAACCCTGTGCCTTGGCTTGTTTTGGAGGAGAAGGGTTGAGCAGGAAATGTTTTCGGCCCATTGCTCATTTTGGAATAGCCACCCACCTGTAGACTGTCACTGTCTTTTGATTTTGGGTGGAACGCTGCCCTTGGTGAGATTCTTGTTTCTCGAGTGAGTGAGTGAGTTAGTGAGTGAGTGAGTGCGTGCATACGTCTGTGTGAGTGTGCTGCCTCTATCTTCCAGTAGCACTGGTGAATGCCGTAAGGTGGCAAACTGCTGTGGCGAGACGGGGCTGGCCTGGGAAACCCAACGGTCCAAACAGGGAACCTGTTCCGGTCTACTTTGGCGAGGAAAAACCAATGACTGCGTTGCCGATCAGCGGTCTGGTGTACGACGGTGACAGCCACGAGTGTCCTGAGCAGCTTTGGTTTACATCGAGGGGCGGGGCCTTTGACATCATAGCTGTGTTGGCCCAGTGTCCAGGTCCAAAAGACGCTTACCTACTCATTTTATTTGTGGGGAGTTGGTTCTCAGCAGTGGTGCTGGAGGGCGAGAACCAATCCCCACTTCCATCTTCTATGTTATCCTGTGTCTTTATCCAAGGAAACTACACTTACCCCTGCAGCCTGAAGATTTCCCTCTGAGGGGGTTAGGGTAGAGCCAAGGGTGGGTCATAGTGGAGTTGTTTTACCTTTGTGCAGTGTGCTAGTGTGTTCAGTGGAGTCAACCTCCCCCCTTGCAAGTGTTCCGTGTGCAGTGCTAGCCTTATGGCATTTTGATGGAATCGCTGTGCTATCTTGTTGTCCCACTGTGTTGTGCATGTTGATTCACCTAGATAGTGTGTAGTGGACTTTCTGGGAAGAGGGGCAAGATCCTCCCATCTGAAAGCTCTGCCCAAATTCCTAACCAAGGAAGGGTTATTTTCACAACAGTGCTGGGAGGGTGTTTTATAAGGGGGTTTTAACTGTTAAAGATGAAATAGTAATAATAATAGTAAGTATATATTTTTTTGTATACTTTCCATGTCCTGGTCATCTGTGTGCTAGAGAACGGTAATTCTGGGTGGAGTTATTAGTTGTTCACTCAAAATGGTGACATTACCAAGCCTTGCATGAACTGGGACAAATTCAGGCTACATTACAGTAGGGACATGGAAAGTATAGCAACATCCAGCAAGTCCCAAATTAATAAACTTTCTCAAAAAAAAAGTTTCATCATGAGAGATTGTTAAATAAGCTAACAGGCTAGTTACTCAGAGGGAAAATGCCCCCTGGACCAGTAGGTCTCGGTTTTCTTTAATGGGTTTCCAGCACTTTGCTGTTTGTATGTGCGCAAAGCTTTTATGCTTAGTTACAAACATTCATCCCTCTTCTTTGCTTGAGTCATATGTGACAGCAGAAACAGTGCATGCTCCCAATCATTGCAGCATACTCCCACTGTCTCCGTTGCCATCCACAGGCAATTCCCACAAATTCACCACCCGTTTGATTCCAGTCTTGGCTCAGCTGCTATCGCTAGTTGGTTCCCCTGCTACCGTTAACTGTTGCATTACTTGATCTGTCTGTCATAGTTAAATTCTTGTTCAAATAAATACGGCTGAATTTCACAAACAAAATATCCATAAAGTTGTTTTCTAATTCCACAGTGGAATCAGTAGCCTCGTCAGCCATGATGAGTGTAAAAAATGTACCTCCCTCTGATGCAATGGGGGATACTTTTTCTTTAATAATTCTATTGTTTGATTGTGAAACAATACATGACAATACTACATGTGAAATAGAACTCTGCTATATGATGAAAGTCATCAACAAGATGAAAAGTTTCTAAGGGAGGATTTTAAGGATTTCAGATAGCACTGGACGATGGGAAATGGAGTAATGTCTACCACAGTTCCTTGGGGGAGTGTGTGTGGGTGTGTCTGTCATGTGTATGTAAGTATCTGTGTGTGTTAGTGTTGAAGCCCCTTCCACAAATGTGTTAAAAACATTCTGTCTCACTAACAGTGACAGAGACCAGAGCCCTGAGTCCAAAAAGACGTTCTCCACAATCCGACTGCCCCCACATTGCCCTGACCTAACCCCCAATTCTCTCAACCACGAGCTTTCTCAGATACACAAATGTACTACCTAAATAGAATATAGGCTTAACTAGTGCTCATAGTAAGACTCGAGGTGTGGGCATTTTCACAATATTTACGTCTGCAGCTGTTTCTTATCTCACAACTGACGTGTCACTTTTCTAGTTGTGCTTGCATTGACTCCAATATATTGTCAACCATGTTTTACTTTGCTTTTGAAGTGAGTTCATCAACAGGTTTACTCTGTAGCAGTTCTCCAGTATGACGTTCTACCATCTTCCCAGGTTTCCTATAGACAAAACAGCCAACCGGTCCCTAGTTGGAAGAGATAGAGGAGAGACAGACAGACAGACAGAGAGACAGCTGCTGGGATCACACTGCACTTAATACATTCAAAACAAATCTAACTTACTCTATTTCACTGATAAAAACATACTTCTCCTGATATCACAACATTCTCCTACTTGCACGATACAATGTCACTCTCTTTACCTCCTAATCCTACTTGCCCAAAACTCAAACACTCACAAATCATCTAAAGCTCAGCATAAATCCAAAGCCCATTAGGTCTCGGGTTTTTATCATATATTTCTAATTAAACACAGTGACAGATTGCAGTGTGCAATCACCAACCACCACCATTAGGTTAGGTCAGGACTTTACTGTTTTCCCTTATTTGGGGTTTCAATCATATGTACCACTTCCTGTGTGTGGTCGTCAGTGGTGAGTCGTTCACATCCATGACTGACATCTTTCTGAAATGTTTTATTCTCCTCGCAAAGAAAAGAAGTGGCTATAGACAAGTATGTGTTAATGATACTGGTAGATATTAAGATATACATTTATTTTTGTATTAATGCTGGGCTTGGGAACGACACAGGAGGAACACAGGAGCTCTGTCAGAGTGACCATCCGGTTCTTGGCCACTTCCCTGACCACTCCCCCAACGGCTCAGTTTGGCCAGACGGACAGCTCTAGGAAGAGTGAAGGTGCTTACAAACTTCCTCCACTTGCAAAGGATGGAGACATAATGTGCTTGTTGGGACTGTCAATGCTGCAGATTTTTTTTCCTTCCCCCAGATCTTAGCCTTGATACAATTCTGTCTCTGTGGTCTACAGACAGTTCCTTTGACTTAATAACTTAATTTGTGCTCTGACATGCACTGTAAACTGCGAGACCTTATATAAACAGGGTTATGCATTTCCAAATCATGTCCATTCATTTTAATTTACCACAGGACTCCTTACATCAAGTTGTAAAACATATCAAGGATGATCAGTGGAAACGGTATGCACCTGAGCTAAATTTGGAGTGTCACATCATCTACATGGAAAATAAATACATTTTTTTACTTTGTCATTATGTGGTATGGTGTGTAGAATGTTGAAAAATTTTGTTTAATAAATTTTGCATTTAGTCTGTAACCTAATAAAATTTGGAAAAAGTGAAGGGGTATACATATAAAATAAATATTATTAGGATGCACTGTAAGGTGAAATGTTATCTTCACGTTATTTAATTGTGTACCTAAATAATGGGTACAATATTTATAACGTGAACTGAAAACAGACAAATTATCTTGATTAGGATGATTAACAATGTTTCGATAATACCTTTTAGTCATATGTGCAAGGTATGTCTCATTGACCTTGATGCAGACTGGAATTATGTTCTTCAGTATTGGTGATCTTAAACTGCAGGTAATTTGTATTAATTTTCATGGAAACCCAAATCCCTTGTGGCACCCCTGGGTTTAGAATATCCTTCTGTACATTGAACAGGTATATTTTGGACAATATTTGTTAGATGGCTTAAGTTTGGGATCAGGAAGCTACTTTTGAAGTAATTGTTGTTCTTTTGAGGTATAGATTATTATTAAGTTGTTTTCAAAGTAAGTCTTAAAATCACCAGTCATGGTCTCTTCCCCTCAGCATTTGGTTACGCCCCTATATTACGAGTTTATAGCAATTTTTTCACACTCCGTTCTTCATGCTTCATCTGTTCACTGCTTGTTAGGCTGCAAGGGACACCGCTACTCGTACGTTGAGCATTCGTCGTATACAGGTGATAGCCCATGTTAAAAGGTGACTTCAACCGAAACCCCACCATGTCTACCGGGTCTCTCAGTGACGTTGACGAAGAACTCCTTGATGGAATGATTAAATTCAGTTCCTCCGGTAAAGACTGTGGGACGTGCTATGCAAGTACAGAAGAAGGCTCAAGTTGTGAGGGTGGCTCGACCAACGATTTAAGAAACGGTTTGGGTAAGAAGAAAAAAAACTCTCGGAAAAGTGCGTTTAATGGTTTAATGCACGAAGGAAAGCATGTGCAACGGAACGCAGCCAATGCACGAGAAAGAGCTAGGATGCGCGTGCTTTCTAAAGCCTTTTCTCGATTAAAGACTACATTACCATGGGTTCCAGCAGACACCAAGTTATCCAAACTGGATACTCTACGTTTGGCATCCAGCTATATTGCGCATCTTCGACAGATTCTTGCAAACGATAAATACGAAAATGTATTTATCCATCCCGTTAACCTGGTAAGACCCTAAACATTGTTAGTCTTAAACCCGCTCGCCACAAGGTGACTCTATATGAGCCAATTAATGATAATGTAGGGTCTAGCTGTGCTTTTTCCATGCCGTCCTCAGCATTTTAATTACTTACTTAGTTACTTTATTTAATCATTGGATTAACACACTTTGTATTCTTAATTGTTTTTGTTTAGACATGGCCTTTCATGGTTTCTGGTAAACCAGAGAACGATTTAAAGGATATGCTGAACACAACTCGACTATGTGGAACAAGTGCCTCCTGATCGCCTGGGAATGAGACTTACAGAAATAAACTTATCGTCTCATCTTCATAAACGTTTGAGTGGAAATAACAGACTATCTCTGGCGTTCCAATGGGCTAAATTATTTTTATACAAATGTAAAATTTCGTCTTTGCTGGTTCGAAGACATTTGCGTTTTTTAAACTGGTGAGGTTTCTTACATTGTTGCTTTGAAAATAGTTCTTTTTTTTTTTTTACAATATAGCCGATCCTATTGTCAGTCTACACGCGAAAAACATTTATTATAGTTTATAAACAAACTTTTAAAGTGATTGATTTGTTAAAACCTTCTGAAGTATGAATTTTTTATTAAAAGCTTTTTTTGCCCGACCCCACAGGGAATGAACGTTCACTATTTCTCTCCACACGTCGGACAAATGTATTATCATGATTTCACGTTAGACGTCATTTATTTCCAATTTGGTCCTTCCTTAGTAACTAAATGCTTTGTAATGGAATTTACAGGAAAACAGTAGAGATATTTGTTTGGCGTTAAACGTTCACATGCCCTGGGTATATTTGATTTACAACGAAGGCCTTGCCTGTTTTCGGAATAATTGTCTACTCCTGTGTTCGTCTATGCCGCATATACATTAATTTAACATTAATACAATCACTTCGGTCTCGTTTTGTTTCTAGTCTGCTTCTACATTCGAAATCTAGGTCGAAATCTGCAGTTAGCAATCCAGGTATGTATTACAGAAAGCTACCGTTAGAAGTTAGTGGCCAAGGAATACACCTATTATTTTGTATTGAATTTTCTTACACTAAAAGGATGTTGGCATATTATTAAATTATTGGTTCTCCAAGTACTAGACCTAGATTCCTTACAATGTTTTAAGACAGCCTACGTTTTACGCTGAAACCATGTACACACTCATATATTCTGTTTATTGTTCAATATTTCCAGTAAGAGGAGATGGCTTTCATAAGCTAAGTACTTTGTGTTAATACACAGGTGAATATATATACTATTACATATTAAGAACTCTTCATCCAGGCTTGCTGTGGAGGACCTCACCTATTTGCCCAATAGAGAAGTGAGGATGTAATTGAAAAGCTGGGTCTATAATTAATGTGTTAAAATCAATTAAATTAACCTGGATTACCATAAATTGAGCAGACTGCATGCCCGTTATTTTGTTGGATAACTGTCCGAAAGGATGTGAAATCGTTGAAGAAATCCAGTTATACTTTCCTTCTCAATAATTTTTTGTAACACCAACACAACTTAAATGCAATGCCTGAAACGGTTTGCTTATTGATGGTACATCGACCATTTCCTGTCTGTACACCCTTTAGAGCTATTTTGTTTCGTAAATAAAATAAAAAATAAAACAGGCAAATTCCACACATTGATCATTCAAATTTAAATTGTTTTTCACAGATAAAGCTGCCCCGATTCTCTGAAATTCCCTTACCACAGCTATCCAGAACTCTAATATTTAATTAACATTTTAAAATTCTGTCTGAAAACCAACTTGTTTTCCTTAGCTGTTCCCGGTGTGTTCGCTTTGGGTCCTTGACTTCTTAGAGAGGCACATATAAATCTCTTGTTTTATTGTTATTATTATTATAAAATATTCAGGCCTCATAGATCAAGAGTCGACAGATAGGCATTGGAGATTAGTTAACATGGCAACAGGGGAAACAATAATATCAACTTTAAAAAACGACCTTGTTGGTCAGCAGGGTAAGGCAGGGGGTTCAGCAACTTAAGCTTTGATTTTGTGCTGAGCCGTGGGTATTGTTTCTGGTACACTGTAATGTACAGGACATACAATTTCATTAAGTGGAAAGGTGTCTTGCAGAATATGCCTTGCTTCTCAATGTTTTGTCTCTGTTCTGAAGATTAATGACTTAATGAGGCCACACTTCTGGGATATTTTGTATAGTTGAGTATGGTTATGGGAAAATGTTTCTAAAAGATAGCATATTTTAATATATTAAATTGGACAAAATGGGCCTTCAAATCCATCACAGTGAAAACATTTAGTTAGCTGGCCTTGAGAAGTCAGAGTAAAAGATCAGATTTAAAATGTTGGATGATCAATGTCAGTCTTGGACTAATCTTGCTCCCTGAACACACACGCTACGGAGACAGACCGATCAAACACAGTTCAGTATACATATTTGTTTTGAATGGTTATTGGCAAGCAAGCTACCTGTAGAGGGTGCCAGAAGATCACATGTCAATCCGGGTGATACCTTGGCAGCCAATTTGCACCAAATTTGCTCATCCAACATATTGCAACAGGCTTTTGCACATACTTTTGCACCCCATTGAATAGAAGAATTGATCCATGTTTGGTAAGTGGGTGGAAACCAGAGCACCCAGTGGAAACCCATATTAACACGGGGAGAACAAGCAAACTCCATACAGTAAGGCCCCTGGGTCAGTTGGGGTTCGAAATAAGAACTTTTTTGGTGTTGGGCCTCAGTACCAAACAATGTGCTGCCCACATTATACAAGCAATTGTCAGATAAATCTTGTTTTTTTTGGGAAGTTGAGGGAGCATGTAATAAAGGCAGGAACTGTCTAAAACGCATATTTTGTATAGTGTCAGGGTGGTTGATGTTTTAAGGGAGGTCAAAGAGCTATTGGCAACAGTGGTGTGAAAGGATGGACATGACAAAGATGAGAAAAGTAGGAGGGCGTATCACGTGGTATTGGGAACTGTTTTTTATTTGTCAGCTTCTACTACCATAACCTCTGGGTCAATGGGGTGCAAAAGTATGTTATATAGTTATAGTTATACAGACAGAGGCTGGTATAAAACAAATTTTACACAAAAAAGGAACATCAACAGATAAAATAAGAATTTTAAAAATAGCATACAAGACGACCCTCTACATTTCCAACTTACATCACATTTAGAATCCTGAAGATTTTGTGCAGAATTCAAAACATTTGATGATTCAACTTTATGTCCAGTAAAACTGTAAGGAACAGGACAATTAAAATTAAGTACATATAAACTACGTAAGAACAGCTAAATTAATAGTTCTAGAATGCAATGTGAGAATGTATGAATGAATGAACGGTATATGTACAGTAGATTAATGAGAGGGTTCTCAGCACGTGTATTGTTGATCATGTAAGCAGTAACAATATTGACCTGTGCAGCTCTGTACAAGACTGTGCAAAAATATTTTGCAAAATAAATGTGCTAAGAGCTGTATTAGTACAGTACTGAGTGCAAATGTGCTATTTAAGTCATGCTGTGGAGTTAAAAAGAATCACTGCCTCAGGGAAAAGACAATTCTGAGTCTACTGGTGTGGGAGCAGAAGTTTCTGTAATGCCTGCAAGATTGGAGAAGTGTGAAAAATCTGTGGTGAGGGTAGGAGGTATCCTTGATAATGCTACTTGCTCCTCTCAGACCGTGCCTGAGGTACGTGATAGCACGGCATAGAAAAGATAGATGTTTAGTTCCGCATAGTTATGTTATTATGACTGTGCTGATTCACTCACTGTGATAAGCAAGTCACCTCAAAGAATTTGCAATTCTCATTTACTGAAATGTGAAACAAAAAAATCAGGTTGTCCCATAAAGCTAAATAACAATCACACTCAAACTACAACTAAATCACACAAACATGCAGTATAAACTGTCTAATATATACAGTATATATTTTAATTTGTCTATAAAAACTGATCCACAATAACTTTTGAATTGGTTACTTCAAAAGATTTGTTCAACCTTCGAATGTCTCTTTGGGTCTACGCCGTAATGAGATGATTGAAGGCAGGTAGGCTAATTGCAACAGAAGGCAGGTGTGGTGGTGGGGCTGGAGAGGAAGACAACTAGCCCCATGCCACAGACACACACAGAGGGACCAGCAGGGGGACACAAGTGAAAGGAACAAACCAACGCACACTGAACAGAGACATGACACTGGCCATAACAAGCTCACCCTTTGGTACTGAGTCTTACATTCACATATCAGATGACAGCTTTACATTTAAATCATGACAACGTTCACAATCGTTATGGATTTGTTTTATTATTACACGTCAGTTCGCAATTATGTGCTGTAGCTATACACACAACTAAATAAAATGTCAAATACAAATAAATAAGTCACCACATACACCCAAGTAACATGCCAAGCAGAGTTTTAGTAATGTGAAAAGTGAATGTAAGACTCAAAAGACAAGACAGGAACCAGAAATTAACAGGAACCAAAACTTTGTGACGGCCACGTAAACGCAGGAAGTCTTTTTCAAATGAAAAGATCGCTGTAACTGTTACAGTATTATTGTTCACAATTTTTTATAATAAGTATAATAGTTTCCGAAATTAATCATCATTAGGCTGGTCTCGCGTGAGTAGGACTCCTACAGAATACGCAACACCTGTGAGCAAGAGCATCGTATGTGTGTTGGTGTTTTAGTTTAACTCGGGCCTGGATTATCTTCTATCTGGATCAATGTGCTTGTGTGTGCCGGAGCGCTGCAAACTATGGTATGGATTCCAGTACAGTGTGTCAAGTGCATGCATTTTCATCTACAATATGAAATGAACTTAATAGTTAAAAGCTGATTTGATAAAAAAGCTGATATTTAAAACACACTATGACAACAAGAGGCACCTATGTTAACTTGGGTTGACCTGTAATCCAAAAGCTAATTTTACGTCGGCAAAATCGTTTGAACGGTAGGCATATATGCCAATGTATGAGTATTTAACATTAATAATGGTCAATAATTTCAGAGAAAATAGTGTAGGAGAAAATCATAATTAGAAATGATCACCTTTATTTACCGACTGTGACAAACAACGGCTTTTTATTAGCATGATGGACAAATATAGTCAAAAAGGTAGTCTCCTTCCATAAAATGCAATGTAGTGAAACCTTAACATAACTTACATGGAAGCTGAATCTAAATGTCAACATAAATGGAGGCATTTAGAACGTATCAGTGCATCAGACACACATCAAAGGATTTAGACCTCTTGTCATGACAAAGCATGTTACTGAGTCTTAACCCAATAACTGAACAGCTAATTGGCCTAGCACATTCAGATTGTCAAAACCCGTAGGTTTGGCCCATTGCTTAGTAATAGTTTCCAGCATGTCCTACCCAACTCAAAATACTTGAGACGTAAATTATATAGTACGATGTAACAACATATGTCGTGACTAGGCCACTTGGAGAACGGAGGGAAAGTGGTCTTAGGATTTAAATGGAAAACACCTAACTTTTAACACTTTCAGCGCCAACTAACATTCATCAACGTTGTAGCCTTCGCGCTATAGTGCGTCTTAAAAATCATCGTATATAACTGCATACTTTGTTTAAATGAGGCTTGTTCAATCAGCTGTGTCAGTTTCTAATACATTTAATTAACCTTTTTATCTGTTTGTGATATGTATCATGAATATCCTAGCTTTTATTGCTACGTTTATAATACCTTACTCTATTTATCAATATTTTCTTTCAGCGGTGAGCAACTGTAGTTTAACGTGCATTACTGTCACCTAAGCACAGATGTGTTCTCCTGCCCCAAATGCAATACAATAATGCATTGTGGGTAATGTACACCTCTGGAGTGATCATTGTTGTTGACTCGCTTCCTCGGCTCTCCGAGGGTAAACCTAATTCAGTTCAGTTTAGCAGACTAAGGAATGACACTATAGATGGCGGAGGGTATTCCCCCTTAGGGCAAGTGCAGAGTATGTCCACTCCATTTCTGGCATCGATGTGGACGTGTCTCATGCACCAGCCAAGCCTATACCATTGCCGCAGAGACACTCAGTGGCTACCTCACAGGAGACAAATGAGCATCCTCATCTTAATAAAACTGCCCAAAATAAGTGCAACATTGCCTATGGCAACATTTTTAAAATACAACATTATTAAAACTAGTAGTGTGAAAACATGAAATCGTTGCTAATGTGATGAAAACATTAAAACCTTTGCCAGAAGAAATTTGCAGCATTTATAATGCCCCTTCTAATTAGAAAGCTTTGTCCAATCTGAAGTGGTACCATGCTGTCTTCATATTTCAATCCATATCCCGTATTGTGCTATACATTTATTTATTCAGTGTTGAAAAGTTGAAAAAGAATGCGTTATGCCAAATCTATTAGCCCACAGCAATATGGCTGTCCTCCTTCTCTTAGTTTCAGCACAGTCATTATGAATAATTAATTAAATTAAAAGGCATTTTAATAAATGTGCTTCTTTTAATTATTGCAAAAACATAGGACTTGCAGCACAAATATTTGAAGAAGGAATAGAAAAATAGCAGCTTGGAAAAAGGTGAGCAAAGCAAGTCACTAAACGAGGAAGTGACGTCTTAAATAAAGACCCGCCTTAATGAGAGGACTGACAGACTGCATTTGAATGTTCAGGTTCCGTCGCAAAGAGTGCCTGGTGACTTGAAAGTGCAAATGCAATAGATTCCTGGCGCTGATTGGCGTATTGCATTTGAATATCGTCCACTGCACAGCATAGAACTGAAGATGAAGGATGGCGTTTATTTAGCTCCAAAACTCGCCAGTGTACAGAATGGTATTTGTGAGCAGAAAACCTTCCTCTCGAGGGAGCATTTATGATCTGGGAGCGCACGGAATAGTATCCACCAGCAGAGAAAGCGTTCAAGCACTTTCTCGACCGCAACTGCCCAACCCTTGCGCTAGTCAAGTTGACTTTTGGGACTTTGGGGGCATGAATAGTGGCTGACAAATCCTCTCTCCTCTGATTGGACCGTTGTTGGCTGAGCTTGCAAGAACCATTCGGGGTGGGGGCACATTAAATCATGTTGGAGCAAGTAAGCCATAGTAATTTAGCATCTTTCAGTCTCCCATTTTAATATTGTTTTAAGACATTTAGTTTACTGCCTGCATTACAGTACTGTTTAAGTAACAGAAGTTTGCAAAAGGTAGCTAGAAACGTTCCATTTAATATACATTAGTTTTAATTGTGACTGAAGCACAGGTGCACACCCTCATGAAATTACACAGGAACCCAGGCTCGTTCTGGAGAAAGAAAACGTTATTAAATATAGCCTGACTAGTAGGGCTTTAAACTATGGGGGAGTACAAAAATGTGACAGAAAAATTCATGATATTGATCTTGATTTCTTTGATGAATTTAAAGTTACTGTGAACAATAAGGTAAGGGTAGGATGACCAGATGTCTCGGTATACCAGACACTGTATCATTCATGGGGTGTGCCCCCATGACCTAAGCATTGTCAGAATTATGTACTGCATGTCCAAAATCTAGCTCTCACATTCTCAGTAAATCTAATCAGTAAAGCCTTTTCACACAAGAATAAACTTACTGTACATTTAATAATCTGCAGTATATGTAAAGGCTTTGGTCTGTCTACAGAGTCATCTCCTTTTTTACAAAAGCTACAACTGGGACACAGTGCAACTCCACAGAATTTGGATGACCAGAGTCCCACACACATGCTATGGTTAATAAGACTGAATCTTGCTGTAAGCGTTTTTTCTACAATATGGAGGTTTCAAGATATAAAATATCAAAAGTACAAGTACTGCCATTCAGGAGCCTTTGGGATAATTTGTTTCCTGTAAGGATTTGTGAAATAGCAGAGCCTACTAATTTTGGTATATTCTCTATAGTGGAAATTGATGGAGCCAGCTCATTCAATATTTTGTCATGGAGGTCTGACGTTGC
>JAVQJS010038005.1:0-12053 GCA_036024795.1 Galaxias rostratus
CATCGACTGAGAGTAAACATCCATTTCAGAGGTGCATAATCATATTACAAAACAAAATGGATTCCAATAGGCAAGCCATTATAGAATGTGACATTGTCAACTCACCCACAATATGAATGTTCCCCACAAATAGAGTAGAATACATAATAATTATAATACAAATGATAATACCAAAATATCAAAACCGGAACCATCGTTTTGGAAGGGAAAAATTAACCTGCATAAAAATATACATTGTAAATATATCTATACCTGTATAAATATCTTAGTATTGTATCTTGTCTGTTGATAGTGTTTTTATTGTCAAGCATAACAACACAAGTCTTCTCTGTTGTGTATTTTTGGCGTATGTTGCATTATATTCCGGCCAAAGGAATCCAACTGTGTCCTGGTCTCCAGATTCTCCCGTACCCGGAGGAGAGGAGCCAGCCAACGCCAAGGGAGCTCTGAATCACTGCCCCCTCTCTCTGGGAGAGCCCCCTCCATGCAGCAAGCCTCCTCTCTACAATAAAGATAACTTCCCTTATTTTGGAAGGTCTCTTAACGATCCCTCCCACACCGGTCCGACCCTCCAAATCGCACGGCAGCCCTATCAGCACTTTCCACAATCAATCCGGCATGGATTTCCATTGCTGCTGATTGCTCTTTAATAACTTGAACATATCAATTAGCAAATGGGCGTGTGAATCTTTGCGATGATTATCATTTAACTGCGATGGGGGGAGGGGGGTGATTCAATTACGCCCCAATATTGCTGCGCTCAATTATGCCACTGCGATGCATGCCCCGATTTATGATCTTAACTCTAAGCTGTTGATATTGCAATATTGCGAATTATTTGGGCTGCTGGGAAACTGGGAGGGGAGTCGCCTTTCTCAGAATGTCAGCCATGTATTAATATATTAGTCTCGAGTCACTGAGTATTAATCCTCTTTGCCTAGTTGTCAAAGTATCCTATTCGGACCGTAATGTTGAGGTGCTGGAGGAGAGAAGGAAAGACAAACACTTCATCAAATGACTGTTAGTTATGCCTCCCCTGCATATGACTGTATGCATACCACTGTTATGATCTAAATATTGGACCGGAATTGGACCGTGTTTCTTTTGTATGTATGTACAGTACGTATGTATGTCTTATGGTTGGTACTGATGACAGGTACTGTACGCTGCTGGGGATCACCAGAGTGTGTGTCACATCGATGCTTGGCATTGCCAGATAGGTGTTTGTGGATCTAGAATAAGAACCGTTTTAAACCAGTCATAGTTCATCACACACACACACACACACACACGCACACACCGGCACACACACACACACACACACACACAAACACACACACACATACACACACACACAAACCGTTTTTTGGTTACACCCATTGTTTCGGCTGACGGTGGCAACCGGAGAGTGTCATAGGAGCTTCCTCTTGTGAAGACGCGTGGTGATTTGTCAGGAGGCCATCATTTACACTTCCCACCACCTCTCTCCTTCCCTCCGTCCTTCCTCCCCAACACTAACGTTGTTTTCCAATCCCGTCGGAGATACATGACACTGGATACCATCCCTCTCCTCCAATCAGCACCTGGAGAGAGAAAAAAAAATCCTTGAAGGCAGTCCACTTACAGGACTGCCTTCGAGGACTCCCCTGGAGAAGAAGTCCTTTTCCCCTACAGGTTACCGGTGGCCTATGGTCTAAGACGTGTTTTAGGTCAGACGCGAATGTTGCGGCGTGTGGCAGTGCACAGTCTGGTGCTTGGTGAGCGTGTCCGCGTGGCGTCTGCCTTCACACATGGCTCCTCTCACGAGGTGCAGCCGGAGCGAGTCGTTTTCACAGCCTTGGTGATATGTGGGGACGGAGCCAGACACCCCTGGCAAAGCACTTCATAAATAAGATACCGTGGCATGTTAATGCTGGGCGTAATTTCCGGTAGTGGTGTCTTTTGCTGGGAATAAACCTTCGATGTTTGAGTCATGAATAAAGCATGTGTGTAGTGCTCCCCGAGGAGAGTCGCTGGTTCAAAGTAGGAACAACTGGAGAAAGCTCGTTTGTTTCCTGGGTGACAGGAACAATGCAAGGGACCATCCCAGACATCCCTGCCCTGCACTGTGTGACGTGCTGTGAAACAGGCGCCAGTAAGGAGTGTGCCTTTTGGAAGCATTTGGACGTTTTGGGAAGGTTTTCTTCCTTGGTTTTTGTCACGAGCTCCGAGCTGGATCCCACGGAGGGACCGTTCGCCGCTGGGCGCACTAATCTGCTGGCAGCACGCGGAGGGTCATCGGCGGTCCACGGAGCAGCCTTCGCCCCGCTGACGCCCGCGAGCGTTCCCAAATTAAAAAAGGCGGCGAGGGAAAACAAGCAAACGCTGCTTGTTTAAACGCCAGTCCTCCTCATATAAAGCAAAAATAAAAGCACTGTACGAACGGCAATAAACTGTGGATAATGACCTTGGGATGCCAAAGTAATATTTTCTCTCCCCCTTTTTAATTGCGGTTGTATTCGGCCCTCACCGTTTCATGTTATGGGGGCGGGTGGGGGGGGGCAGGCTGTTTAAACTTTTCACAGCTGCGTGGAAGGGAAGGGGACAGCGTCCTGAGGCGCTCGCCGGCCCTGCTGAGCGGAGTCACTGTGCCAGCTCCCAGGACTTGGATTCATTAGCCGCGTTAGCAAACATTACCTTAAATGGCAAGGCCACATTCTGGCGAGGGCCCGCTCACACCTTGTTTCAATTACGGAGAATCAAAGATGGCAGGTTCGCTATGCGCGGGGTCTTTATTGAGAGGCGGGGAGGAGGGGAGAGATGGAAAGGCCGGGTTCTCCCCTCCCCTGAGAAAGCCCTGTTTGTTTCATTTAAAAACCATTGTTAAACAGAAGAAAGTGGCATTTTGGCGTTTGGCTTTGTGTAAGGCAATAATGTGGAAGGTTTTCCCTCTGCGCTAGCTAATAGATGCCGTTTTATAGCAAAGAGCGTGACTCACGGTTTTATGTGACATGTCAGCCGCCTTACAGTGTCTGAATAAAGAGGGGACTCCCCAGTGGTCCAGCCCAAAAACACTTCTCTCATTTTACAGTATGTGATGGACGTCCATTTCCACTTTTATCTTTTAAGTATGTTGCTAATTTTGTCATGGTTCGTTGGGAAGTCCCGCGGTGCCCACAGCTTCTGTGTCTACTGGACAACGCCACAGGAAGTCCCTCTGCCACATAACGTGGAAACCCTAGTATGGACCGAGGGTGGGGTGGGGTGGGGGGGTTTAAACGTGTCCAGTGTCCCCCGACGGGCCGCAGCAGAGCCACCAAGCCCGTTCTCAGGGTTCCCCGCAGTGCCTCGGGGTCCCACGCCCCGCCTGATGTTCCACTGTGTTAATTTTATGTCGACAAAGTGCAGCTTTGACACGGGGTTATAAAAGTTTACAGAATGTCCCGTCAGCTCTTTAGCAACATCACTTACAGCCCGGCGTGCCATCCAAAATCAATATAATATCCCCTCCCCCTACCCGATAAATAATGTAGGTCTGGAAAAAAGGTCCAAATGCACGCATCGACAGTGGGCGCAATTAGGGGCCGGCGACGTGGGTAACTGATGACAGTCCCCGCCCCCCCCCCCCCCACCGCCCCCCACCGCCCCGCACGGGATCAGCAGAAAATGAAGACGCGGAGACCACTTTGTCACCGGTCGAGGGTGGACCTGGAAATGGCTCCTAATGGAAAAAGGGCTCGAGAGCCGACGCTGCATCTGCTGCTCCAAGCACTTTCTCCGGGCCGATGGACCAGCCTGGACGGGTCTGCTGCTCTCTTTATCTAAGCCTTTAATATCCACTGGGCAGCCAGCGCACGACCGCACGCCGAGGTCAGGCGGCATAAGCCGCCCACCGTGTGTGTGTGGGGCAGTGTGTGTGTGTGTCTGTGGCAATGTGTGTGTACGTGTGTGTGTGTGTGTGTGTGTAGGGGTGTGGGTGGGGGGGGGGTTGTGCGTGTGTGTGTGTGTGCGTGTGCGGGGAGGGAGCAGAAAATGGTATTGATCCCGGGCCCTCCGTTTGGAGGATGTGATAAAGGCACTGTTGTGATGTGAACTCCAAACTGAACCATAGTGATGAGAAAGAGAGAGAGAGAGAATGAGAGAGAGAAAGGGAGTGGTAAGATGGAATTTAAAAGGGTGTGTGTGTGTGTGTGTGTGTGCGTGTGTGTGGTAATATGCCGGTATGTGGTAGGGGAGGGTTTTTTGGTGCTTTTTTTATAGAACCGTTTGAGAAGCAGCACATTTTCCGTTCGATCTTTTCTTTTTCTTTTTTTTCAGAGACAGAAATGTTATCTCTCGACTCCTGAGGCTCCCCAACATATTGCTCCTCAGGGATTATTCTTCTTTTTTACGGCTCTCCGATCGAACTGGGAGTTTGAAGTGGGCTGATAAAAGTAAGTATCAGCCGGAGATTAGGAGCGGCACTTGTAGCGTGGCTCTCTGACGCTGCCGGCCGCCTGGTGAACCAGTGGACCGGGGGGACAAAGGACGGAGACGGACAGAGTAGCAGAACACACAGCCACCCCACCCCCCCATACTGCGTGACACAGTGCCAGTCTCCCTTCTCCCGCTCCTCTGGGTGTGTGTGTGTGTGTGTGTGTGTGTGAGAGAGAGAGTATCTCCCAGTGATGTAGTGAGCCTGGGGAAACATTTATATCTCCAAGCCGTTCTATCGACCGTCGCACAGAGAGAAAAGGGGTGGCGGGCGGGGAGGAGGGGCGAGAGCGGGCTCACACACACACACACACACCTCCTGACAGTGGTGGAGCCCCAGTGACGGCAGGCAGCCTGGTGAGTCTGGAAGCTCTTTATGGTGATTGTTTTATCAGCGTTCCCGTGCGTCCCACGGGACGATGACCCTCATTTTCCCAAAGCAAAGTGTTGGGTATTGATCAGGGGGGGGATGTGCGGCCCGTGACACAGGTTAATTTACTGGACCTGGGACGGTTCATCGTTTCCTGTCACTCCTGAACCCGTGGCGCTGACCTTTACAGGGAAGGCACGTGCACCGGAGACAGAGGGAAGGTAGGAAAGGGGGAAGAGGAGGAAGATAAAGAAATGGTAAACGGCGCTAGGCGTCACCCAGAGGTGCGGTAAAGAGCTCAGACGTGAGTTTTCCTTCAAATAAAATAGCATTTATCACACACAGCGCTGTAAAACAACATTAACAATAACAGCAAATACTGATGGAAGCATTTGTTCACATATGGCGTTTGGAAACAGGTTGGCAAGAAGACATCGCTCCTTGTAGACCACGATTGTCCATTGTAGAATTGAGAAGTCAATAACTGGCCATATTTGAGCCAAAACACAATCAATACTAAATGCATAACCTGTGCTTGCACCATTGAGAACAGGGGTCAAGGGGGAACGTGTTTGGGTGAAAGATCAATTTGGTAACACCAAAAGGTCAAAGTCATCAAATATGGTTCAATAATCAAACTTACAGTTTTAGAGGGGTGACTTCACTGCCAACATACACGTTTTATTGTTGCTTGGAGCAAAGCCATGTGTTGGGTGTCTCTATGTTCAGCTAAAAAAGAATGATCATAATCTATGTACCAAGTAGACCAAGACATTGTGAGCAAGTGTTTTATTGGATAGATACCCCTTTGATCATTGTTTGACAAAGTGAGAAAAAAAGCTAATTCTACAAGGTAAACTGAATTATATATTATTTAATGTTTGTTGTTTTTGTGGGATAAAAGTCAATCCCACCGGGTGCATTTGTCATGGCGAATCTCATGAACTCGACTGTTCCGCAAACATATGTAAAACGGAAATGAATAAATGTAAATGATAGAGCGTATGCCCCCCAAAATAGCACAGCCTATCATCAGAATATGCACAAGAGGAGACCACAGTGAGAGGAGCGCTCCTCTCCGCAGCCCGCCTGTCACTGGTCATGTGTCTCATTCACACTGGAGGAGGGCCTTTCCTTTCACCCGTTTTTTTTTTTTTTTGGGGTCTGTTTTTCCCAAAAAATCTTCCTTCGGGTTCGAAAAGGCAATAAATCTGTGAGGTGTCATCGGGCCCCCCCCTCCTTTGCCCGGCGTCTCCGCGTGCTACGCCACTTCTGATTAGCGGGGCCCTCCCCGCGCTGGAACCCAGTCGACAGGAACAAACTGATTACTGCCCATCCCCGGGGATTTGGAGACACCCAGCAGGAGGATTAAATTAACATATTAACAGACGCCCCTTACCTGCATCCCTCTCCCTATCAATTCCATGAACTCTTTTTCCAACCCCCCCCCCCCCCCTCTCCTCTTTCCAAAAAAAGAGTGTGTGGCATATTTTATCTTCAGATAGAGAGCAAATAAATAAAGAAGGGGAGCGATTCCCACTTTGCTCCCAGGGTACGGGATCTGTCATCGATGATAGGTGAAGAGGAGACGGGGGCCTTTGAAGTTTTCCGACATAAAAGGCGCAAATAAACGCAAACGGATCCTTTCAGCTACTCACATGAAATTAGGACCCGGTTGAAGACGGGGGGGAGGAAGCTGGCCTCCGCAGCCACACCTAATCACACTGACGGCGGCAAGACTTCAGTCTCCGCTCCACTGGGAACATTGGAATTAAGGAGGGGGAGAGAGACGTTAGCGCGCGTGCACACACACAAACACACACACACACACACGCACACACACACACACGCACACACACACACACGCACACAAACACACAGAGAGAAGAGAGCTCTTTAATCTGCCTCAGCTACTTCTCCCCACTTTTTAACTGTGTTGCGCCCAAAACAACAAGCACAACAGGCGAGCAAAGACAAGAGAAAAGTTTTGTCCTCCCCTCTGGAATCGATAGCAGAGAAGTTTGAGCTTGTCGGCGAGAGTGAGCATGAAGTTGACTCTGCGCTATCTGCTCCTCGTGATATCTTCACTGCGGGCTGAGAAATCAGGGTGTGATCCCGCGAATCAATTACCACGGCCGAAAACGATAGTCCACCTTCGAGGGAAGAGGAGCAGCACAGACAGTGATTGTTATCTGAAGAAAGCGTGCGGGCCCGCTCATTTGACCGCACGTTATTATTTGAAGCGCCGCTCCCCTCTGAAATGAGCCAACTGCCACGGGAGATAAAGGGATTTGGAGATTCAAAAGAATAGAGATTTTAAAAAATTCATGGCGGAAAGGATTTGCCTTTTGTGTTCCAACAACTTGTGAGCAGAACGTGGCTTAGGAGGAGTTCAGGAGACAAATTGCTTTTAGAACGGAGTGATGGCGAGGGGAGGGCAAAAAAACAAAAAAACAAGCGGTGAATATTTAATGGCCGCCACAGTTTCCCTCACAAACAAATCAATAGTGTGATAGTGAACGTGGGGAGGCTGACGCTGTGGCGTGCAGGGGCCTGGGTGGGTGTTGGCAGGCCCAGTCATTGAGTTCCGGTCTGCCTTGACATTTGTGAAGGTTAGGGGATTGTAACTGCCTGTCTGTGTCAATCACTTTGCCCAAAGGTCACCGCAAGTCTATTTTTTTCCCCTTAATTATCCCCTCAAATGTCTTCAGCGCGCCTGGACACTGCAACCCTCCAGCCCCCCCTCTGGGAGCGTCTTCCCGAGCACTCCGCACAGAAATGGGAAGTATAACGCTCCTCGTTCCATTCCGGTCCTAATTGGTGGCCTTGGTGGGATTTGATTTGTGTGTGGGGGTGTCACACGGTCGTCCCGTGTGGACACCTGCTCCACTGGTTCGGGGCGCTAGCCTCGGTTTACCAGACCACGCCGCTAGGGAGCGAGACTGGCAGGAGAAATGGGTGAGAGTTCAGCGCAAACATCTATGTCCAAATGTGTTGTTCATCTTTCTCCCCGTCCCAGACACACAAAGTCGTTCTGTCGTGTGTGCCGGGGAGGGAGGGGGGGGGGGGGCGATTGGAGGAGGGAGTTGAACAGGAAGTGGAACTTGCCCCGCCATTTGTTCGTCCATTAACCTTCCCGGGTCACCTTTGACCTCGGACATGGCGCTAAATCCTTTTCTTCTCGTGCCACGTGGAAACAAGGCTGAAACAACAGGCCCTCTGTCTTCCGCTTGGGGGGGTCTGGCAGGGGTTCCAAGTGGAAAACGGCACACGACTTGAAGTGAACAATGGCGTGTGCACTCAGAGCACCTCTACGGGCGCCCCCCCCCTCTGAACAGGATGCCCCGCCGTGGCCACCAGGCCCTGAAGTGAGCGGCCGACTCTTCTGAGGCATCAAATAGTAATAACATCCCACTTCCTCGTCCAGGCCCCGTCCGAGGGGAGCACCGTACGGCGGGGCCTCTCCATTGTCGCTGGCCGCTCACCGGAGAGACCCCCCCATATCCCCGAGACCTTAATGGGGAAGACAATAGACAAAAGGCCTAAAAGGACTGCCCCATAAAATTTTAATCAGCAATTCTTTCGCTCCTGCCCGCGCGCGTAGTTGTGTGACTGTGCTTGAGTGTGTGGGTGGGTGCGTGTGTGTGTGTGTGTGTGTGTCTGAGTGTGTGTGTGTGTGTTTGTGTGTGTGTCTGTGGGTGTGTGTGTGTGTGTGTGTGTCTGTGGGTGAGTATCGGCTGCAGGGACAGGTAGCAGCACTTAAAGCTCGCCTCGGTTCTCCCCCCCGGTTGTTCCGGATGAAGTTGGTCTCCTTCCTCCCAGAGCAGGGGGAGAGTCCTTTTCGGTTTGTCCCAGGTGTGTCCCCCCCACCACCCCCCCTCCCGCCTCGCCTTCAACCGGCCACCCCACCCCACCCCCACCCCCAAATAAATGTTCAGAGTGAATTGGATTAACACCAACGCCCCCAGGTCCGGGGCACTTAACATACAGAGAGGCACTTAAGGGAGGCCGCAGAATGATTTGTGACGGAGGAGAGGAGGGGAAAGATGGAGCCGAGGCGGAGACCACAGGAGCGGTGTGCAATGTCGTCTACCGGAAGAGTCCTGCGGCCGGCGGCGTACTGGAAGAGGAGGAGGCTGGGAGGGTCGCCGGGGGCAGCAGTTTGGGTCGTTCCCTTCGGAGACCTGTTTTCATAGCCCTCGGTTGCCCAGGCTGAGGCATGCGGCTCTGAATGGCATCCATTAAAACAGTAATGTTTGAGGGTGCAACAACATCTTGCGAGATTTAAAATGGCAGGGAGCAGCCTATTGGGTGGTGGTGGTGGTGAGGGGGGGGAGGTTAACAACAGACTTGGGTTTTGTTTGCAAATAGGTTTCGCCCTCCACCATTGGCAAGCCTGGTCAAATGGGACAGCACCGCCTCCATGTAGGCTCCTGATATTTTCTTACTGCGTGTAAAAGTTGTGTTTTTTAGTCGGCAACTTCCACTGCTGGTGATTTACTTCAGGGTTAACCGGGGCCACAAATCGATAGGCAAGGTTAATATATTAGTATGACGACCACGGTAAGGTACTGCAGGGAGCTTTGACCCCAATAAACCTCGAATAAACTCCAGCGTTATGCAGCTGTGGCCTGCTGCAACGGAGAGACGCCAGTCAAGAGCCAGCTCATTACCCTGCCCGAGTGTGTGTGTGTGTGTGTGTGTGTGTGTGTGTGTGTGTGTGTGTGTGTGTGTGTATTTGTTTGTGTGTGTGTGTGTGTGTGTGTGTGTGTGCGCCTGGGCGTACATTTGCGTGTGTGTTGAATGTGTGTGTATATGTGTATGTGTGTGTGTGTGAGAGAGAGAGAGAGAGAGTTTGTGTGTTTGTGTGTGTGTTGTAGGCTTTGATTCTTTTATTATTGATTCCAACATTTTAAATCAATGACTAAAACGGTCGGCTGTGCCCACACTGCTCCGATCGGGACCTCCTCCAATCTGAGCGGGCAAAGGGCCGGAGGAGAGGTCTGTAATCAAAGGGGACTGCTGATCCTCTGTCTGAGACTCATTGCACTATTAATGAGGTTACATTCAAATGCATAAAGTTTTGAAGCCATATTTAGCCAGGCTGCGCTACCTTGCCCTGGTTTGCAATTTTCCCCTCGCCATGTTTATTGCTCGTATGCTGGTTACTTTTTAAGGAAATTAAGAAAAAAAGGGAACAGCGAACAGCTCAACGCCTTCACGAGAGCGCCATGTTGTTTTCCTCTGGCGACATGTCATAGTTGACCATTGATTAACTCTCGATGCGTCCTAATAGGGTTTTCCAGGTGCCGTGATAGGGTAGCGAGGGCAGGTTCCACTTATGGATTTCTTTCTAATTAAAGGCTGGAATTATTCGCATGGGGATCACGCTTGACGGCCCGCAAACAATGACATAACGCTAAGAAAGGCCGCGGGGCGATCAATGAGGGACCAACCAAATGAAGTCCCAGCAATAATAAACAGACTTTCTGATGGATCCCCGCCATACATTGTGGTCTGCAGAGGCAGGTCGTCAAGCCAGACAACACACTCACACACATACATACACATACACACATATGCATGCAGCACGTGCACGCACACACACACACACACACACACACACCCACACACACACACACACACACACACACACACACATTTTAACATAGTTTTACGGTGCCATGTTCCCTGCTCCCGGAGACAGGCTGCATGTCAATGCTCCAGTGGGGAAAAGGAGGGAGTGCGGAGTGAAGGGCACGCTGGGAAACGCTGTTCCATAGGAATGGGTTTATGGAAATGGGGGTTAAAGCAGGCCCCGGCGCGCCCTTTGATAGGGAAGCCTAAGAGGCGCTGACACATGGCGGCCCCCGAAGCCGTGTTCCACCAGAGGGGGTCAGCGGTGGCCCTAATCACGGCCGTGACATGACATGCTGTAGGTTGGCCCCCCGTGTTAAATATTTATGTCAGGGCCGACCGCCGCACTGCCTTGATGGCTGTCAGGGCACTGACACGCCTCTCTCTCTCTCTCTCTCTCTCTCTCTCTCTCTCTCTCTCTCTCTCTCTCCATTTATCTCTCACTTCCTGTCTCTCAAAATATTGTCTGCCTAAGATTTTTTGTTTTGTTTACATAACAGCCAAAGCGGAATATTCGTGCCTGTTGTGACATGCGTGCCAGTTCCCCCGGATCTCTTCCCCACGTCTCTCTCCACCAGTCCAAACGTCCCATTCGTCCACGCAGCCCTGGTTACCCAGAGGTCCTCCCGGCACTGTGGCCCGCGGTGCCGCTGTGGGCCTGGCTCTGTGCTCCCATTAGTGGGAGAGCAGCTCCTCGGACCATCTACATAATGTGG
Organism: Galaxias rostratus; assembly: GCA_036024795.1. Lineage (NCBI taxonomy): Eukaryota > Metazoa > Chordata > Actinopteri > Galaxiiformes > Galaxiidae > Galaxias > Galaxias rostratus. The sequence goes on from JAVQJS010038005.1 coordinate 11,176, forward strand.
GGTCACAGCAGTGTGATCCGGGGGCCAATCAGACTCAGCAGAGACACCTCTCGAACTCCAGTCGTCCCATCCTCCCCCGTCCCACCCCACCCCAGCCCGCCCCATGATGGGTGTCAAAGATATTCTAATGAATGTCAGAATACATTTCAGGGGGCCATGCTCCATACAAACCACTGGAGTGGCCCATCGTATGGGGCTGCCAAAGGGCCCGGATCCGACACCGGCCCCTCAAACCCCCCCCCCCCCCCCACTCCTTCTCCCCCTCACCTCATGTCTGCCTGTTCAGAGAAGGGGGTAGGCAGATTAATCAATGTCAACGTCTGCTCCCCTTTTGAAGCCAATAAGGTACCGAGTGTGTCCGGCCATGCCCAACAGAACATCACTTTGTCCAGTCGCCCGGCAGCCCACTTCGCCGACCCGTTCGTAACCCCCCTCCCCATCCACCTCGTACCCCCACCACACCCCTCCACCCTCTCCAGCCGGCCGGCCGCCCCCGCGCCTCTCGTCAAAGTCAGGGGGCCGTTTGGCGGAGGAGACTGGCCTTCCGGATAGGACTGGGCCCGGCTCCGCCCTGCTTGACCTATTCTTTGATATTTGACCAGTGGGTTGCGAGACACTTGCTCTTTGGAGCTGAAATGTCACTGGGGCATCTTGTCAGCCGGGCCGACACCTCGGCCTGACGAGCGCCTCTCCTTTGGTGTGCTACAAGGCAGAAAATAAAGGGCCGCAGCCTGGTCTCTGACACACACACACACACACACACACACACACACACACACACACACACACACACACACATAGAGAGAGAGAGAGAGAGAGAGAGAGAGAGAGAGAGAGAGACAGAGAGTGAGAGAGAGAGACAGAGTGGGGGAGGTAGT
>JAVQJS010038022.1:0-13576 GCA_036024795.1 Galaxias rostratus
ACACACACACACACACACACACACACACACACACACACACACACACACACACACACACACACACACACACACACACACACAAAACACACACACACACACACACACACACACACAAACACACGCAGTAACACATTAACTCTGCCCTGCTGATCGACCAGAACAGAAAAATGCTGACACATGGTAGTTGCTAAAAAGGTGGGCTCTGGTTATTTCCCCTTATGTTTGTGTGTTCAGTGGCTACATTGTTGTTCTATGTAGCTGTGTGTTCTGCATAGGCCCCACTGGACAATAGGATGTCTGTGAACGTGCACCTATTGTAGTGGGGCTAACCAGGCAGGGCCTTTGGCTTTGTCAACAGTGTGGAATGTCCCACGGGGCCACGCAGGCAGGGCACAAGGTCGCTCTGTTCACCTCCGTCAACGACCGAGGGGGGGGGGGGGGGTCGTCGACGGTGCGCTCGAACACTCCCCTTCTACTTGAAGGGCTAATTGAGCTCGTCCGACATCCTGAACCCCTCAGCAACACAGCCGGAGAGAGGGCAGGAGACAGAGTAACGGAAGGAAGGCCAGAGAGAAGCACTGCAAAGTGGACCAGAGTGAGGGAGAAGCAATCATATTAACCGAAAAGGGATCAAGGAAGGTTTTGAGAAGGGGGGGTGGGGGTGACGGCCATGGACATGTGTTCCCGTTTTGGAGCCAGTGGTGGATACGTCTCTGGAAGAGGTGCCGGAGCCGAAGGCCGGGGCAGAGACAACAGCGACGGTGAGACTGGGTCTATTACTGGAGCGCCCGTCCTGGAGGCCCCCCCTCAGGTGGAGAGCCACAGAGACACAGTAGGAGAAGGGATCCCCACTGGGCTGGACGATCTCCCTCGGCCCGTCCTGCCCAGGAGAAAAGCCCTCCACAAAGTTTGTGGCGTGCACTGCAGGGAGGTGGACAGCCTCAGCGAGGACGCCTGGTACCCGACGAGAGGACCTGGGTACCCAGACCACAATAGGGACAGACAGAGCGAGAGAGACAGAGCAGACGACAGACAGGGTCTGAGAAGCAGGACCCATGGCATTTCCAGCAGCCACCTAACAGTGCCCTCGCTCCCCAGCAGCTCAGACAGGCTGCAGATTGAGCTGGCCTCCCCTTGTATAGCCACGGCTCTTCCAGAGGAACCGATACAGAGGACTACCGTTCTCTTTCCAGCCATCAGCTCTTCTCCTCCAGCCCTCCAAAGATCTCCCATCAGACCCCGGAACACCCCTCCATCTTCGCTGAGGTCCCCCAGAGCAGGGACGTCGTCGGTGCAGAGCCAAGGGCCGGTGGTCTATGGAGGACCGGGCACGTTCAGGTCACCACCCGGGGCGAGGACAGATGCCGGCCTTCCATCCCCGCCCGGTAGGACGCGACAGCGGCTCAACTCCCACACCAGCTCGGAGCTGGGCGAGGAAGAAGAGGAGGGCGCGGAGGAGGAAGGTGGAGAAGAGGAGGAGGAGGTGGAGGAAGGAGCGACTGGCGGGAACGTGACGGAGGCTCTGATGGGATCGGGGGCGGTGGGGGCGCTTTCCTCCGCAGCCCCGGCGCTCGAGAGGAGGACCACGGCCCGCGAAAGGAACAGGAGGAGGAGTCTGCGGAGGAGGCAGAGGAGGAGGGAGATATGGCGACAGAGCCAGCCGCAGGGAAACAGACAGGTGAGGGGAACAAAACCACCAGGCTCATCAGACCACAAGCATGTCTGATGGTGTGAGTTTTAAGGTCGTGTTGTGCAGTCACATCCTGTCTAGCCTCAGCCCCCCCCCCCCCCCAGGACTTAGAACCTCTGAGAACTGTGGCTTTCACAGAATGGTTTTCATTTCCTCTATAATCTTTGTGATGGATCACCGAAACTAATAATAGCCGAGGCAGTTGGTCAAAGTCGTGCGTAATAGATTATGTGTCTCCGTCTTCTATGGGCACGGTCTCTCCAAAGAAGGTCAAAAGAAAGAGGGGGGTGGTAAGAAAGGAGGAAGTAACCCAGAGGTCCAACACCCAATCCGGTCACCTTACATGTCAATACAATTCAACAAGTGACGAGGCTCTATCTCCAATTAAAACTGCTCTCCATTTATGTGTGAAAGGTAAAAGTGTTTTGAAACGCTGGTGCATGTTCATGTGTGCTCTCGTGTGCACACTGGTGTCTTTGTGTGCGTGGGTATCTCTCTCTTTGTGTGTGTGGGTGTGTGCGTGTGTGTGTGTGCGGGTGTGTGAGTATCTCTGTGTGTGTGTGCTGATTCTCTGCAGGTCCATATGTGGCTTGCTCATTTCGATAGCCATTGTCTGGGCTGTTAAAGTGGGCTTACATGTGAATATGCTGCATGATGAGGCTTGGGCAGAGAGCCCTTTAAAACCGCCCTGACAAAAAGATCAAATTGGTTGTGTGACATGAAAAGTGTGGAAGTCCAATAGACTTTGCTCTGAATGGTTGCAGTGTTTGTTTTTTGACACCTCAGTCCTTTTCCAGTTGGAAATGGAAATGACATAAGATGACTTAAATTACACATAAAGTGCCTGGTGAAAACGTTGAGGCCACATATTTTATGGACAGTTTCAAATACTTCATCTTAAAGAGTTTACGATGTCCAAACCATTGTACAAAACTATTCATCACTCAGTGACATTATGAGTGAGTACAGAAGATTGAATACGCATGTAATTAGACTAAAACTAAAATGGTGCATACATTATTAAAGACGGTTGTAATCACATCCAAGATTTGAGTCAGAATACATTCTCTGTGGCCACCTCATTGCCCTATGTAAAGCAACGCAGCACTTCTTCAGTTTAATTATAAGTTTGTCTAAATATCTAATTGTAGACTAGGTGTTTTTGAAACTTCAGTCCCCACAGGAAGTACAGTCACGCTGTGGTAACAAAAAAAGACTACGGTATCCAATATTTAACTTTTCAACAATCTTGGCCCATTAATTATACCATGTTTGTTTGAGCAACATCAGGCCAGGGGATGTCTTTCATTTGCTCCAGCAGAAAGGTCCAGCGTTTGTGTGACTCTGCTTGGAGTGTGAGGCAGGACAGTGTTTGTGTGTAACCCACGGCTGCGGGGCTGTGCTACTTGGGGAGAGCGGCGGCCGGGATCACACCAGCATGCCACGGTTTGTCTGTGTTCCTGTGTCCTGTGCTAATGACACACCTTGGGATGCAGCGGCGGTGCTGACGGCACTGAGGGGAGGTCCCCAGAGCTCCCCCTGGGTGTGAGAGCGGTAATTACGCTGGGAGGACTCCCAGGCAGGCTCCGGCAGACCTCCCCTGAAGAGGGAATACACAGGACGAGTAGGGGTTATATTGTTTGCCTCGGAAACTGTTCTACTCTCAGTACGGGTGTTTCCTCTGTGCCTTGTGACATGCAGGGTTAGAGAGGTCCCTCGTGGAGTTGGGTATGGGTGGAAAAGGGGGCATCGCTAAAGCCACATCTCAAGGAAGTCAGGACGTTATGATAGTGACTATAGTTATCTATGTCAGGCTGATCAGTATTTGACATTATATTCAATACTACAGGATGTGAATGTGAGCATCATCTTAAACATAGCAAATACTGCAGCATCGTGGTGTACATCATAGTGCTCACTGAACGTTTGAGAACGACTCACTGTGTACTGAGGTGACACCTCACCACCCACCTCTCCTCCACAGACCCGTGTGTGTGTGTGTGTGTGTGTGTGTGTGTGTGTGTGTGTGTGTGTGTGGATGAGAGGGGGTACATTACACTCCTCCAATCGAGTTTTATGAAACCAGGCGCTAGGGAAAATATTACACAACCGAATCTCATGGGAGGGTCTCAGGGAAACAAATAAGGGAAAAAAAGTTTATCTGGTGGAGCTGTTTGCAGGTTATGCAAATATAGTGGTATTTCAACTTTCACATTGAATACCCCAATGCAACAACTTATAATTCAAAAGTGCTCAAATCTTGCTTTGGCTACCAGAATGGATGTCTACTTGTCACGTGACTTGCATACGGATGATGAAGGAAACACATTTCTTTGTCCAACTCTCAGAGTTCAACAGGGAACCCATCAAGCAGCAGTGAAGATGAAGATGTGAGCGCGGGGGACCGAGAAGGCTACATCTGCGCTGTGTGTCTGGATGTGTACTTTAGCCCCTACATGTGCCATCCCTGCAGCCACATCTTCTGTGAGCCTTGCCTGAGAACCCTGGCCAAGAACAGCCCCACCAACACTCCCTGTCCGCTTTGCAGAACCATCATAACACATGTCTTCTTCCAGAAGGGTAAGCAATATCAGAAAAAACATTAAGGACGGTTGGGATTCATTAAGGGAACAGTTTATGAATGTCTACATTTAGAGAAAACACTAAACATTGTGATGCACACTTTGCAAGTGAAGTAGAATTTGAACAAATGTGTTTGAATAAATGTGTCCCCATAAATACATAACAGCGTCCAAAGTCCTTTAGACCCCTGAATTTAAATGTATACTTAGCTGACAGTGTAAATGCATGATATTGGTGTTCATACTGTTGAAGTAATGTGGTCTGAGCCGTTTCCTAAAAAGGCAGTTTAGCATTTGCGAAAAGCAAGCTGTACGTTGTGGAAGGTGCCCAGCTGCAGGGCTCCCATAGGGAACTGACAAAACCTTGTGGTCCACCCTGACCACATGATTAATTCAGGCCTGTGAATTCAAATACAAAACCCTTGGTGTTGATAAGCGTAAGCGAGATTATTTAGACTGTGCTTACTTCAAACTGTAATTTATCTTTAAGAAATCAGCTGAAACATTTGACAGCCAAGAAAATGCCAAATTTCCAGCCCAGTACGAATAACCACAATGATTTCTAAGTGAAGTCAAACCTGCAGTAGGTGGTCCCTGTGCACTGAGAATGTAGAGATGTATCATGTTAAGTGACAATGTGACTTTGATAAATCAGTGCATGCACAATGAGGTTATGTGGTTCATGTTGACCTAATTCCTGCAGTATGGAGGAGAGATGGGAAGGATGGGACTGATACTATAAAAGGCAGTGGGAAGGTGCTCGTGAGAACCTCGGTCACATTAAGGGTTCTTGTCAGTGATTGGGGTGCCAGGATTTGAGATGGGATTCTTGTGTTAATGATAGAGGACAAGGTCATGCCTGGAACAGACGTTACACAAAGAAGCAATGGCCGCTTCAAAACCAGACTAAATTTATCGCACCACTGCCATTCCAAATGCTTTCATCATTTTATATTTCCCACCAGTAATCCTGGGGTCTAAAGTGATTAACCAACATTAAATGTAAACAGAAAAATATTTAGCATCAGGTAGGTAAATTTGGTTGATGGTATTATTACTAAACCACAAATTTCTTGTCTTTTGCAGAATTGAATCAAACCACACGGACATTTTTCCCAAAGGAATATCTATCTAGGAAACAAAATTTCCAGAAAGCAAGCTGTGCAAAATGGCCTCTTCCAAGCTGTAGAAAACTGTTCCGTGTATTCGGGGGTGAGCATCAATCGCATATTTTTTAAAATGCAATGTGTATTATAAACAACCGTCTAACAACTGTCTTATGGACACGTCATCTGGGATTACCCATGGTATAATAAATTGATCATGATACTTCACAAGTATGTTAAACAAATGTACCAACAAATATTATATATATATAACATTTCGTATAATATACGAAATGATATCGTTATTATTATACATACAAAGAAGGTAAAATAGAAGTTCAAATGTTAATATCTACAGGTTTCCAGAGACCGGCCAGTCCCATAGCCAGACGCCAGTTTCCCCATGGCGCCTACCGCCTGGATGCCATGGACTTTGAAGATGACTCACGCGGTTGGCGTTTTGACATGGACATGGTGATCATCTACATCTACTCTGTCAACTGGATCATTGGCTTTTTTATCTTCTGCTTCCTCTGTTACGTGTTCTTCCCCTCCTTCTGAAGAAAATGGTTTAACAGGTGGTGCCACGGATATATGTGTAGTGTAGGATGGAAATATGAATTTGATGTAGCTTGGAAGATTTTTTTGGGAAGGAAAATGTTGTTTAGTATGTGCTTTATTCTTATGCTTACAGTGTCCTTGAGTTACAAGAAAATTGCTTAATCCTATGCATGATCATGCTTTTATCATCTTTCAAATGTGTCTATGTATTACTTGTACCAGGTTGGCTTTTTTGGGCTTAACTACCCAAAAAAATTCTGATTTGCAACTTAGTAGTGACCTACAGGTAACATTAAGTGTGGATTGTGATCCCAATTCATGCTCTGTTAGGGCTTTGTAACTGAACTCTGCTTTGTAGCGCACAGTGGCTATTCATAGCATTCACATTGGCACATTGAAAAAGATTTTGTCATGGTCGCTGCACATTAATATAAACATTTTTCTTATTTAATATACAAGGATGCTAGTGACAATAGCTGTATTGTAAACAACACCAGGAAAGATGTGTATAGAAATTTGTATAATTTTTGTTCTCAACAGAAGTATTTCATTTGATAACAACAGAGGTTGTTTGGAAGAAACCTGTAATAATATTTAACTAATAAATAAATAAATAAATACATAAATGAACAAGGGTTAATTATTATGATCAATGTATTCCTTTTATCACAGATCTTCAAAGACTTTTCAGTCGTTATAAAATACAATTCATCCACATCTACATCTACAATGGCCATTCCCAAGTGTTGGATGTTGCCGTAAAACACTGCAGAACATTCATGCCACTTTGCAGTCTTTGTCTTTGTCTGGCCTGTACAAGCTTTTTGGAGACGGCACTGCTAATTCTGTCGATAGACTCAAATTGAAAATAAGTCTAAAATAAAGGCTAGCTTTCCACTTCTGCTTGACTCTCAGTGAAAATGTGGAATATCCTGCCCTCCACTGCTGGCACCACTGCCAGGCCCACTCCGTCCAGCAGTTCACTTGGTGTCCTCGCTATGGCTACCGAAACCAGGAAGTCACACATGCAGATGTTCAGAATAGATGGACACCATTAACAGCAAGCCATCTTATTGGACAAGCAGATATAGAGCCAATTTTGTCTAGAATGTCTGAAAAATTGGTTGTATGGGCGATTTGTAGCTGAATCTATGAATCTGTACCGGCTCACCAGACACAGAGGGGCTCCCAGAGACCCGAATGAGGCCCATTCGGTGGCCAGACTTGCATGTCTTCAGACCCCTGGCGATCTGCAGTGACTCAAAGTGGTTGATGAGGATAGTAGACAGCATGAGGGCATTCTCAATGTCAAACTGCCGTGGACACTTAGCAAACATAGTGTAACCGTCTTTACCCTGCAAGCCAAAAAGGAGATCTTAATGCTTAATTTCTCTTATGATGCAATGTCCACATGGGACAGCGATTAGTCTTCTACCAGGCAAAGTGTTGTGAAAAAAGGTCTTTCTAACATATAGTACCTTTGTAAGGTATTCTTTCATTGCCACCAAGTATTTTCTTTCCAAATCCAGACCTTTGCCTTGAACCTTTACAGTATTGAAAATGACGCGTTGACCAGGTTTTTGATCAGGATCGTAGCCAAATTGGACCCCTGCCACCTGTGGAAACCTGAGAGGCAATTTCACATGACATTCTTTTCGGTAAATGCAAATGTCATGTAAACGAATTTAATTTTGTTCCACACTGCACACATAAGTGGTCTAGCAACAAAGCACAGTTGAAGAGTACAGTAGCCTATGGTACCTGCCGTCCAGAGCAGGGTAGTTCCTGACTCCATTCTCCAGGGCTTCAAACAGCTGCTGTCCTGTTGCCTCCACCACGAGCACTGGATCTTTGATGGGCAGGATCTGCACCAAGTCACGCATATTCAGCGGGCCAGCTGAGTGGATTCGGTCTGAGCGTAGGGTCCCTAACAGAGGCAGCCAGAGCATCTATCTGCAGTTAGGTAATCTTCAGTTTGTAGATGGAACAGTGAAAGCCCCTATTATAGTTTATTGATTGATGTCTAATGTAAATTTTATATTAAAAAACAAGTTGTGATATTATCCTATTCTTTTGCTCAGTAGTAATACAGATTCATGATTCAACACCACATCTGTGTTCAATGCTCGACTGACTTCTGGAATATCATGGAACAAAGAATGAATAGCAATACTCTGTCTCTCCTAAATAAAGCATGGGAAAAGAATGAACAAAGTAATAACCTGAGTTCAAAAGTGCCACCTCAGCATGCGTGGCCTCTAGCATGGCATTGGTGATGAGATTCCCCAGCTGGCACTCTCCCCGACGGACCGTCGTGCAACGCCCATCCAGGTCCACATCAATCTGGCAGAGGACCTCACTTAGCATATACTGGGAGAGAAAGAGAGAGACAGTGAGAGAGAGCGAAAGAGAAAGAAAGAGACCTAGAAAACGCTCAGTTGTCAAGCATTGTTTTTCAACTACAACTATGGCCACAGTTACCTCTACATTATCCGTGTATCTCTTTGCTATCAGCTTTATGTCAGCATCCTCCTCCAAGTGTTTCATCGTTGATATCTTATGACAGCTGAATTGGATCTTCCCATTCAAGGGGTCCTTCACTACATCAATTTTGGACAGGTACCTGAACTCAGCACCACTTTTCACGATCAAGGTTCCATTCACCTCTAGCACTCCATATTCGTGGTCATGGCCTCCTAAGATGAGGTCCAGGCCCCTGGAGTCTGACGCTAGCCTGATGTCATTGCGCCATCTCATGTGTGTAAGAGCCATAACCAGATCGGCACCCTGCTCCCTCAGCTCTGCTGATAAGCGGTCAGCTGTTTCAATAAAGTCCACATAGTCTATGTTGGTCCTGTCTACGGTGGTCAGAATATCCAGCCAGTCTTCTTCCACCAGACCCATGACACCCACTTTCAGGCCGTTCCACTCCAGAATCTTACTGACCACACCATGACCCAGAGTCTTAGAAGTAAATCTAGGAGGAACAGTGGATGTAGAAATACAAGATTCTACAGATAGGAATAATACAATATGCTCACTTTATCCAATTTGTTATAAAGTGCCCAGTGTTTTGGGTATAAAGAAGCAGGGGCAGGAAGATGGGATTTACCTGTCATACACATTGCTAAGAAACCATGGGAAGTTCATCTGGGGTGTCAGCTCTTCCAAATGGTCAACGCCAAAATCAAACTCGTGATTACCTGAGGACAATCGCATAAAAACAATTAACAGAAAGTCAAGAAGAAAGGCCCAATAGCACATTGTGTGACCTGTTGTGCATGTAGTATTCTTGTGTATATACGGTTTGAATTACATTTTTAATTATGTAGTTTTGTCTCCATAAGTCTGATTTGATTCTATACTAATTCATCTATGAATCTAACTATTTACATGTTGGTTACCATACAGTAAACATTTTTGTTGGAAACATCTCCACTCACCATACACTGCACAACTGACTCCCAATTTATTGAGAATATCCACCATATGCTTTCCTTTTGTGATTGCACTAAGCAAAGAAGGGCTCAGGCAGTCGCCACTAAAAGCCACAAGTGGATTTAATTGTTGGTATTCTTTAAGAGCAGTAGCAAACCTGAAGAAAGTGATAATATGGTTTTATTACAATGTTAAGTAATTCTACAAAAACGGAGTAAGCCCCATTAAATAGGTATATATATATGATTATTATTATTATTAGCTTAATCAGTCATAATATACACAGATAACACAGCATCGGAATAATACTTTAATTTATTCTAAAAATAAAAGCTAGCTCAGCTAGGCTACTTTACTGTAAAATTAAACCTGTCAAAGTTACTCTTGTCTAGTACCACCTTGATGCTCCGCCAACAGGTTCTTCTGACCTAGCTTCTAACTCATAAACGTCGTTAAAATGTAAAATTGTCAGCACCAATTGCAGTTCGTTGGAAGTTACTGAAGACGTACTTGATATTTTGTCAGACATTATTTCACCCAACTGGTTAATGAGGCTGACATGCCACTAAAATACGTTTTAATTGTTTTGGGTGCAACTTTGAACCTCGGAGCTTGTCTCCTAGGAGATGATAGAGCAGGTGTGTCTCGCGCAGACACGAGCGCGCGATGCGCTTATGCATATAGGGAATTGACTGAGCTGAAGTATGGTCAGTGGCTGAGGTTGTGGAGCTGAAACTTAAAATGATTTTTTCTCCTAGAAGAGAAATCTTTCCAAAACATAGGTTTACAAAATCTAGGAGTAGGTATCGTACATTTTTTTAACTTCTCTGTGCAATATATTTAAATTGAAATTTTTTAAAAGATGTTTTGTTATAATATAGAATAATGCTCTGAAATAATACCGAACCTTATAATTAAATGCTCGAGTCTAGGCTACCTTGTTCACACTGATCGGGGGGTCTGGCTTGACGGGTCGCATTAGTATTCCTGTCCTATGGGCGCGCGGCGTTGCCAGCCACGTCAGGCCTGTAGCAACTGCTCGTGTCGCCTCACCAAGGTTAGATACACTCGATTGGAGACACTTGACGAAAAAGACCTTGGAAAAAAGCAGCATCTTGGCCACGAGGAAAAGCTTTTATCACACTGTTCCTGCAGACAGATTGGAGAAACGTAGTGATAGTAATCGCTTGCGGTGACATTGACGACGTTATTTTGTTTCCATAGGGAGTTTTGCTGGCTACACAGCACCTTGCAGACTAGACCGCTCAAAGTCGCCTAATAGGTGCTTAATGGAAACGCGCAATCATAAGAAATGGTTGCATCTGGTGAATGCCCGTAATTGCGATTGCATCCTTCGGACAACGTTAGCGGTGCGTCAACAAATAAGATACCTCAGTTAGCTGGACCCCGGGTTGGGTGTGAAGGCTATTGCCTACCGTGTAGTCTACCATCTGCTGGAGTGAAGGTGACTCGCGCCTAAATCGTGGCAATGCGGAGAGGAGTCGCGAAAGCTCATCCGGTACTTCTACGCGCTGAGTCTTGCCTGCGAAAATATCGGATTCTTCCTCGAATGTAGACGGGAAGAAAAGTGAAATAAAGCAATAATACAGAGCATTTTTTCAATCAAGTCAGTGATTGCTGTTGGTGCATTATCCACAAACGGAGCAGGTAGGAAAACTGTTAGAAAACGGTGGACTTAAGGGGGAAAAGAGCAATTATAGGGTTCTGTATTAGTGGTGTTTTATTAGTGGATGTGTATGCATGAGTTCTGCACCGAATGGGCGCAAAAACCGCCCCAGATCTGCCGGGAACATCTTCCAAATCGGCAAGCCTCCTTACCGAGACCCCGAAAGAAGAGAGAGCACCGAAAGTACCCGCAAAGCTCAGCGCGCTGTGGCCGACTGCAGAATGGTGGGTTTGCGACACAACGATGCTTGATGTCTCTGATGTAGTTGTTTATTATTCACCCACCCTTCTTTGTTCTAGGTGGATCGAATTTAGAATATGCACAGCTGTGGACAGAGCAGCAAAACTGCCCCCCACCCCCCCTCTGCTTTCAATGTCTTCTCAACTGAATAGGTTACATGCGATGTAATATTGATGATGCAGTGGCTAAATTGATCCCTTTCACAGTGACAGTTTTAGCAGCCCATTATGTAGGTTTATTTGAGGCATTTACATCTCAAGTGCAATGGCCAAGTCTTGCTGATGAGGATTGGAGCTGATCTGCAATATCGCCTATTATATGGAGTTGGCCAACCGCTTCTAAATGATAGACGTAGATCGCTCCTTATTTGACAGATGCTTGCTGAAACGTCCATAAAATGTTGCATATGAACGTCACAGGGTATCAGACGGTATGACAACAGAAAGAAGTCCATAGGCAGGAGGTATACTAAAGACCTACACGGTTACTGTTGCTCTTCGGACATGTACTACTATCGCTAAACTTATAATGAGGCCTATTTACGCTTTCGACGTTTAATCATGCACTTCTTGGTCTATTGATTTTGTCATACTTACGTGTTTTGATTCTCGAAGTTAGTATCAGCCAAATAAGGGCATCACCAAAACCTTAATTTTGAGTATGCACATATAGTGAGATCACATCTCTAGAAGGGGTGAAACGACAAATACACGCACCTACCCTCCTAAAACGGATCAATTATATACCCTCCATCGCATCACATATTGTTTTTCGATTAATTGAATATATAATTCAATTTGGTGAGGTAGTCTATACTTTGTTGAAAACCACAAGAATATGCCTAGTCTATGAATAAACCATGACATATGGAAGTCTGAACAAAAAAACCTGAAGTGTTTAGTTGAAAACCTTCCTTGTTTGTGCTTCAAGTGTTTCTGCAACTGTTTATTTTTACAGATCGTACAGGAGTTTAACACCCTTGTGGCCCTGTACCGAGAACTAGTCATCTCTATTGGTGAGATAACAGTCGACTGCCCTTCACTAAGGGCTGATATGTTCAAGACCCGAACTAAAGGCTGCGAAATGGCGCGAGCTGCACACCAGAGTCTCACCATAATATCGGGGTGAGTGGGGGCTGAAACACTTTCTTAGCCTTCCTACTGCGCCTCAGATGGATTATGGTGTTTGCTGCTCTTGCTCAGTCTGTGTTAATGTGTAATATTTGATTGTGGCCCTGGAGTTCAAACCTTGCAAAAGGGATCGGGAACCCTCTCCCACCTAAAAACAATTACAAATTGACTTTATTTTTTTTGTCTGTGTGTGTGTGTGTGTGTGTGTGTGTGTGTGTGTGTGTGTGTGTGTGTGTGTGTGTCAGTCCATGACGGGAGTTTGTTGCTGGATTGTCCTGACATTGCTCTTGACTTACTGGGTTTAATTGATTCAACTATGTGTTGACACTGATTGGCATCTCTCATGGCCATTTTTCTCCAAAAATGCTCTACAATATGGTAATGTGTGGTTAAAATGTCGGGAGCCATGCCTGGACTCCACCTTTTAATAATGAATTAGTCTGTCCTTTCAGGGCTTTCATGAAATCCCTGCATCCCATGTGTTGCAAACCGCTCTCAGAGGCATGTTTGCACAGCAACCCAGGGCATGCCATTATCTTGGCAAGAATCATACTGCATTACTAGAGTATCCATTCTGCTTCCATTAGGAACAATCTCAAGTTTGTAGTATTTCTCCCTCGTTCAACAATATTTTAAGGCCAGCATGTCAGAAGGGCTTGAGTGAGGACACAGCTGATAAGGAGGTGTCCATTGTTGTAATAATACACAATATTTATAAAGCGCTTGTCAAAACACTCAAAGACGGCATCTTTAGCATCATCAGGGGCATACTCACCAAATCAGTTATTGTGGGGGGAAAAATCTCTTTACTCAGTATAGAGTGATGTGTGTAAAGAGATTGTACCCTTTTGGTAAATAGTATGCAGCCCCTTTGTATGATATGAGAGGGTAAACTCATATAGTTTTACATGGTTGCACCACTTCTTTGAGCAACTACTGATTTTGTTGGATATGATTAACAGATGTTACTATTAAGCCTATTGTAATCAAAGGAGGGGAAATTGAAAGAGTTAACACTTACACATTTCCTGTTGTTACTGTGGACAACAAACCCAATTGGAAGGCAATCTCAAGCTATGTTTAAAACATATCTTAGTCACACCTATATTCATCAGGAAGCTCTGATCTTTTATTATTGATAG
>JAVQJS010038025.1:0-18599 GCA_036024795.1 Galaxias rostratus
GTGTGTGTGTGTATGTGTATGTGTGTGTGTATGTGTATGTGTGTATGCGTTTGTGAATATTTGTGTGTGTGTGTGTGTGTGTATGTGTGTGTGTATGTGTATGTGTGTATGCGTTTGTGAATATTTGTGTGAGTGTGTGTGTGTATGTGTGTGTGTATGTGTATGTGTGTATGCGTTTGTGAATATTTGTGTGTGTGTGTGTGTGTGTGTATGTGGGTGCGTCTGTGCGACCCGGAACCTCCCCTTGCCCACCTCTGAGGAAGCTCTCACACTCCTGGAAGCCCTCGGCGTAGGGGTCACACTTCTGGGAGGCGGTGGCTTCGTCACTCTCCGTCACGGCCATGACAGCGGCGCCGCTCCTCACCAGGAACTCACAGAGGGGAAGGTCGTTACAGGATGCAGCGCAGTGCAGGGGGGTCCTGGAACATCACATACATACTTTAAGTTACAGTGTACTTTTATATATATTCATCACACACGTTTATTAAGGAGGTTAGGTTTGTGATATTCATCACAAAGATGACGGTTGGTAGGAAAGCTAGAAGTGCTGAAAGACGCAACCATTTCAACCTCATGGATTATCATTCAATGTTTCTCATGAGCACAATCCTTTGTGAAAATTAAAAATATGCATTATTCATAATTGTGTTTGGACCTATGAGGTCCTCACAAACTCTAAAAAGAGACAAATGAAAGTAACTAAATCAAGGACTCCTTGTTCAAATGTAAGTATAAATGAACGATGCAGAACCAGGCACCAACTAACTCCAAAAATGTGGCCGACTGGGTTGTTTCAAAGCTACTAAATCAAGGACAACAATAGAGCTTCAAACTGGTTTAAACGGGTTATCAGTCATCATGTCCCAAGGATCAGCTCGGCTAAGCGAGGCAGAAGCAGGAGTACCAGCAATGGAATTTGTGGTGTTGGCCTGATATTGGTACACTTCAGCGTTACAAACTCATTGAAAGGTCAAAGGTCAGAATTGGGGAATGAGGCAGCAGAAGAAGGACGCCGGCCCTACCAGCCATGGCTGTCTGGGGAGCTGACGTTGGCCCCGATGCGCACCAGGAAGTCCACCACAGCGTAGTGACCTCCACAGATGGCGTTGTGAACGGCGGTGATGCCCTCGTCGTTGGGTTGACTTGGGTCACTCATCTACGGAGAGGAGCGCCACCCGGGTTTAGTCAAACTATCTAGTGAGACTTTTCTAACTGAACGTGGGATTTAAACACATCACTTTTTTTGCAAAATCGCATTATATTATTTGTTTGATACTTTTTTTTACACTGAATATGAATCCTTATGTATGGTTTTGTTTGAATTCGAAAATAATTCGAAATACAAAGTGACACTAAACACACAAACACGTGCTGAAACATTGAGAAACAATGTCATGCCCCTGTGAAGTTCATTTTACAATTATGACAACAAAGCCACACACACACACACACACACACACACACACACACACACACACACACACACACACATACGTTAATAAAGTTTCTTCTAAAGATTGGTCTTGTACATATCACAATATATCAAACATACACATACCCTTTGTGTATATAATTTCTTAAAATTAGAAGTAGTTCAAATTGTAGGTACACTATTGAGGTCTAAGAGAAACTCTCTGAGAGGCCAACTTGTCGAATTCACCAGAAAGGAAGTAGCGTGAAAATTTCAGTCCCAGCATTTTGTCCCGGCATTTTGTGTATAACATATTTTACTAATGCAAAAAAGGTTTGCATTTGCATTAATAGCATCAACTTTCCAAGGTCTTTGGAGAGTCTAAAACAGTCACACACAGTTCCCACCCTTTAAAAAAAGAAACCTGTTTGTCAGTAAAATAATATGCTGTTTGCAATTTAGCTTATTCTTCTTCCAAATCATAATGGGCCGTAGGTAAACATGTATATCCATTATAACTATAAGCAGGTTAGTAGGTTAGTAAGGTTCTGAACCAGTAATGCTTCAATGATTTGTTCCTTTTTTAGGCTTGCCTATTGAATTAGATTATTAGTTTAAGGTAACTTGCCTCTTTTTTTGCTACACCAATGTATTTCTGTGAGACCCAGAGTAATTAACAACACCACTCCCCTCTACAACAGGACGTTTGCTGGCATTAGTCAACAAATTAGCCAGTTTGCCTTTCAAATGCACAGCAGAACCACTAAGCAAGCCATTCAGGTCATTTCCATTGTCACTCCTGTGTTGCCTCTAGACAAGCAGAAAGATCCAACAGATGCAACACGACAATGACCTAAACCCCGTTGAAGGAGAGAACATTCCGGGTATCACATAAGAGGACCAGGTTGTAACCTGTCTGCTTTGTCTGGAAGGGCATAAAGGACTACTTCCTAAACTCTATGACCCAACTGCATGTCTGACTGACTGACTGACTGGCAGGCTGACTGGCTGGCTGGCTCACTGCCTCGCTGAATGGCTCACTGGCTGCCTGGCTTCCCTATTGTGATGCCTCTGAGGCCCTTAAAGTTGTGTTTGAAAAGCAGACATGAGTCATCAATCCAAAAAGTTCCCGGTGAGAAGATGGTCACTAGATTGTGAGTAATGTGAGAGGGTAACAGGTGGTTTGATTGCCATCCTCCTGAGAGAGCTCTCAAAACCGCAGTCCACCTCCCAACACACACGTTATCACACACGCTCTTATATTCCTACTATTATACACACGCTATCACACACACACAAACACACACACACACAAAACGCATCATTAGACACAGACAAACAGAATAAGGCACGCAAGCGCATCCAACCATACATGGAGAAACAGAGAATATCACCATGTAAGTCCTGTAATTATGAGGTGTTTTGAAACAGTTCTTAGCGATCAGTGTATTCTATTATTTTAGTAATAGAAGTATAGTCTTTTATAGGACATAGGATGAGCATTTGACAGACCTTTAGATAACCAGAACAGAACAAATTACCGTAACTAAAAGCAGATTGAAATTGGGAAATATATTTTAAATATTTTTAGAACTCTGAGCATTTACATTGTTCATGTGACTTAATAGATCAGCAAGATTAAGACAACATAATAGCTACAAAAGTGAACACTAAAAAGCAAAGCTGTAAGTCAGCACTTTAAAGACCACTTTTCCTTATAAAATGCACATCTGTTGCCAGACAATCCCAAAAGAAAGGGACACATCCTCCACATCCAACCAACAACTTGGTCTAGATAACACAACCATCGCCGCTATTACTCTTAAATATAAACTTAACTTTAAAATAAGATAGAAAGAAAATAACTTTACATATTTTCCTCCACCAGCAGACTGATGGCTGGTCTTACCTTAGCGCTGCTTTAAAGTTCCTCTTTGGCCCTGAACAGAACCACATCAAAAAGTAGCCCAGGAAACAATGAGACTGGTTCAAGACCAGAGAAAGAGGGAGTGGGAGAGAGAGAGAGAGAGAAAGAGAGAGAGAGAGAGAGAGAGAGAGAGAGAGAGAGAGAGGGGGAGAGGGAGAGGGAGGTTGAAGTCAGCCATTGGTCACCAGATCCTGGGTGCAACGCTTCATTCCCGTGCACCTGGTTGTTACTCTATAGCTAAGCTCTCACTTTACCCACTGGAGAACTCATCAATAAGACACACGCACACAAACACACACAAGCACACACATGCACACACACCTGTGGATGTGAAGCATGAACCTGAATGCCTGACCACACAGTATAGCAGTGACATCACTTGCCTCAGCCAGTAGCCAACCACACTCCATCCGTGGCCTCACCGCAACCGCCACTGTCCCAACAGGGGCCTCTTATGCAAAACCAGCTTGACTCTGGCTTAACTGTGGCTGCTCCCTTTTCCCACAGAGACCACAGACTATTACTGGGGGTTTTCTCCGGTGTACTCTTGGCTAACTAGATCGAGATCACACATGCCCAAGAAAAAATTATTAATTGTGTAACTAATTTTATTGAGTGGCCCTACGATGGACTGGCGACCTGTCCAGGGTGTACCCCGCCTCTCGCCCGATGTCGGCTGGGATAGGCTCCAGCGACCCTGCATAGGATAAGCGCTGTTGCAGATGGATGGATGGATGGATGGATTTTATCAAGTTAGAAAAATAATTAAGTGCATATTCAACTCTAAAAGTTAACTTTTTCATAAATAATTGTTTGAGATTAGTCAGAGTATAAATATTAATGCATTTTGTATCAGAACCGCTTATCCTATGCAGGGTCATGGGGGGGCTGGAGCCCATCCCAGCGGACTTCGGGCAAGAGGTGGGGTACACCCTGGACAGATCTCCAGTTCAACGCAGGGCTAATACATAGACAAACAACAACTCACTCACACACACACACACACACACACACACACACACACACACACACACACACACACACACACACACACACACGTCTTTGGACTGTGGGAGGAAACCAGAGTCCCCGCTGGAAACCCACGCTGACACAGGGAGAACATGCAACCCAGGTGGGGATTGAACCCAGGACCTTCTTACTGTGAGGCAGCAGTGCTAACCACTGCGCCACCATGCTGCCCACAATGTCACCTATCTTATCTAAAAACATTTTGACCAGAACGCATTTTTATTTGATTCCCGCTAAAAACTTGAGTATCAACATACAACAAATAGCTTTTGGACGAATCACCCTGTGGCCCAAAAAGAAAGTTAAATTTAAAAAGTGAAATAAGTTGGTTTGAGCTTCCCGCCAGCCACACGACAGAGAAAGTTACAACTGATATGGACCCGTCCACAACACATGAATAGGCAAGAAATTCAAATATACAGTGCATTCGGAAAGTATTAACAGCCCTTCACTTCCTATATAACAGCCTTATTCACAAATGTATTAAATAATTTTTTTCTTAAAACTCTAGAAACAAGACACCATCATGACAACGTGAAAAAGTTATTTTTAGAAATGTTGGCAAAAATATAAACAACTAAGAAATCACATATACATATTTACAACCTTTGCCAAAATATGTTTTTTTTAGCTCAGGTGCATCCTGTTCCCACTGTTGATCCTTGAGAAATTTCTCAAGGCACACACAGTGCATGTCAGAGCACTAACCAATCAATCATGAAGTCAAAAGAATTGTTGGTAGGTGCAAATATGGGGAAGAGTACCGAAAAATGTCTGCTCCTTTGGAGGTCCCAATGAGCACAAGGGCCTCCACCATCCGTAACTGAAAGAAGTTTTGAACCACCAGGAGTCTTCCTACAGCTGACTGGCCGTCTAAACTCCAGAAGGATAACCCTCTTTGCAGCAATCCACCAATCAGGCCTGTATAGTAGAATGGCCAGACGAAAGCTACTAATTTACTATCAGACCATGAAAAACAAGATGATCTAGTCTGATGAGACAAAGATTCGACTCTTTGCTGTGAATTCCAGGCGTCATGTTTGGAGGAACCCAGGCACAACTCATCAGGCTAATACCATCCCTACATTGATGCATGGTGATGGCTGCATCATGATGTGGGGATGTTTTTCAGCAGCAGGAACCACAAGACAAGTCAGGGCAGAGGGAAAGATTAATGCAGCAATGTACAGAGACATCCTAGATCAAAACCTGCTCCAAAGCGCTGTTGACCTCAGGCTGGGGCGACGGTTCATCTTTCATTAGGGCAAAGGCCCCAAGCACACCATCAAGATATCAAAGGAGTGGCTTCAGGACAACTCTGTGAATGTCATTGAGTGGCCCAGCAAGAGCCCAGACTTGGATCCATTTGAACATCACTGGAAATATCTGAGTGGCTGTGTGCACCGACGCTTCCCATCCAACCTGATGGAGCTTGAGTGGTGCTATAAAGAGGAACGGATGAAACTGCCTAAAGATAGGTGTGCCAAGCTTGTGGCATCATATTCAAAATAGCTTGGGCTGTAAATGCTACCAAATGTGCATCAACAAAGTATTGAGCAAAGGCTATGAATACATGTACATGTGATTTCTTAGTAACATATTTTTATAAATGTGCCAAAATCAAACAAAAATGTTTTTCACATTGTCATTAGGATGTATTGTGTGTAGAGTTTTGAGGACACATTTTTTTTAATACATTGTGTAATAAGACCATAACATAACAAAATGTGGAAACCGTAAAGCACTAAGAATACTTTCTGGAGGCACTGTAGGTATAAACCGCACAAGCTAGCTGACAAATATTGTAACAGAGCATTGATTACTTTAGATGGTGTTACTATGACGTCCAGAGCGTAATAGTTCCCTCTCCCCCTTCCATGTTCACTGTGCTTTCTCCTCAACTTTCTTCTCTCCGACTCATCTCCTATTCCATCTTTGCCTCTCTCCTGAACGCTCCTGTGTGTTCATGTGTATCTCTGTGTGTGTGTATGTGTGTGTGTGTATGTCTGTGTTTTTAATAGTTAATGAAGGTTTGACCCAAGCCGGTCACCTGTACAGGGCCCCTGATTTAAACAAAAACAACCCCACTGCTCACTCATTATAAGCAGCCTTGTGTACCCCGGCTGGCTGGCTAGCTGGGTGTGTATTCCAGAGTCTATCAAACATTCTGCCACCGTCAAACTTCACACACATGAAACTTGAAGCAAGGTCTTCAGGAAAGTAAACTCATATAAATAATCCAAAAGTGAATGGCCCAAGCCAAATGTTTTCTTTAAAAGCTGTGCTTATTATAGATTATCTAGTTGAACTCAGTCTACTCATTCCACTGCAACTGCAAAATCCACCAACAGACATGGCAGATCCCTTACCAAAATCACCGTTGGTCATTCAAAATCTCAGATCTATTGATGGTAACAGCAAAACAAAATGTCCATTCTTAAGATCAGAGGATCGGCCCGTCGTCCTATTGACCTCTCGGGAAACAAAATTCCTAATGAGGAGCCCCTCCTCCTGGTTGCCATGCCAACCATGGTGTCTTTCTGACGAGGAACAGGTTTAGCCTCATTAAACAAAGAACAATAGCAGCATTATGCAGCCCCCCCACCACCACATCTCTGTGACTGTTTCACACACACACACATACACACGCGCACACATACGCACACACACACTGAGGAATTTAGAATTAGACACAAATCAAGGCCTTAATTATAAACACATCAGACACTGAGTGGAGGAGTTGGGGGGCATACGCCGCGGTGGCAGGTCCTTCTGGGTCTGATGCACAGTTTATAAAAGAAGTTGTGAGTCCCATTGGAATAACCTGCAAACAAAGCCGAGGGCGATAGATGGGGCCATGGGGGGATCTGTTGTTCTCTGTTTCTGACTGAAGAAGGGTATATGGGGACAGGGAGACAAGGCCAGGTCAGGAAAGAGAATTGGAGATCAAGGCTAAACATTGGAGTGGCTATTGAGGCCGTCTACTCTTGGGACTTTTGGGCTGTTTCTAAAGATTTTAGCTTGCTCAGTGCACCTAAAGTATATCTATCAGTGTATGTGTGTGTGTTTGTGTGTGTGTGTGTGTGTTTGTGTTTTCGACCCGCACCTAAAGCGCGAGTGGTCGGTGTGCATGCGTGTTTGTGTGTGTGTGTTTTGACTATGTGACTATACATCGTTGCATACATACCTCCTTTTTGACAGCGTCGTTCTCCACATGTCTCAGGTTGCTCTTCACCTTCAGGTAGATATCAGCTGAAGGCTGCTCTTCCTCCTCCTCCTCTGCCACCGCTGCCCCAGGGGGAGGAAGGGGCGCTGGGTAGCTTGGAGGCGGAGGCAGAGGCACAGCCTCAGATGGGGGAGGTGGGGGTGGAAAAGCTGGAGGTGCAAGAAGGGGCATCTGTGGGGGAGGAGAGGGGGCGGCGTTCTGCGGCGGGCTGGGGGTATCAACCACAGGGTCAGGGTTCAGCATGTCCATGTAGGTCTGCATGTCAGATGCACCTGCATTATAGACACACACACATACACACACACAAACACACACACACACACGCACATTATGTTAAACCTTATTTAAACATACATGTGATGCTAAAAGATCAAATGTGTTATTGCCAGGTTGATCTTGGTTCAGATCCTGGACGAGGCGAAGTCATGACTTATATATATATAGAAGTTCTACACTTGAAAATCTAAAGCCAGATAATTCATGCCTGCCGCACCCCAGTAAACATGCTAATGAAACAAAAAATGCATGACCTAGTCTCAAATCATATTGCCAAGGA
This sequence comes from Galaxias rostratus, assembly GCA_036024795.1. Lineage (NCBI taxonomy): Eukaryota > Metazoa > Chordata > Actinopteri > Galaxiiformes > Galaxiidae > Galaxias > Galaxias rostratus. Next base: position 8,150 of record JAVQJS010038025.1, read on the forward strand.
AAGAATGTTGATGTTGACATCATCGTACCTAGTGACTGACAACCTATGAGCCCTGTGGTTAACATCAAAAGTAAAAAACACTTAATTGCTTAATACATGAATACATAAACTGAAACTTTCTGAAATCAAATGCTTTTGGCAGACACAATAAAGACTACACTATTAAGTGTTACTATTACACATTGCATCTCAGGACTAGCTTTGCAGACAAAACATGCCCAAACATTAATTTGCTTCCTTGAGTAAAACTTTATTCAGGGGCGTCACCTCTCAGAGGAAACAACAAATTGGACTTGTGTGAGTGAAGAACAGGCCAGAAGAGAGTTGTTCACCTGTACATAGACCACTAGGGAGCAGCACTGTTACAGAGATTCACTGCGCTTTACACACGTTTAGAGATTCTAGACTATTCTATAAAGACTTAACACATGTGTGTTAATGTTAACACCACTCCAGTAACATGAGTCATCCTTAACATTAGCGTTAACTGTGTTTGAAATTATGTAGCCTTAGCTCCACACCTGTAGAAAATGGGTTACCATTAGTATTAGGTTCCCTCCAATAAGGATTGAATTGGCTTTAGCTTCACCCTTATGAAGATTGAATTACCCTTAGCATTAGCCTCATTCTAATTAGGAGTTAACTCGCCTTAGCATTGGCTTAACTCCCACAAGGAATGAACTAGCATTAGCATGGAACACCACTCCGACAAGGAATGCAGGCAGAATTCCGTTTTAGAGCCACTAAATTGAGCATCAGAAGTTCCCACCATTGTTCAGATGATAGCTGGATCCAAAGTAACCCTGAAACTATGTCATACAAGGTTTTTTACTACTGGGAACTGATAAGGAAAGGCCTGACCTCTCTCACTGAATCAATGTGAGCTGAACAAGCAAGTTAGGATTTTGAATAGCATTAGAATTTAATCCACCCGAAGTGGACTGGTTTCTATGCACATTCCATCACACATATACTTATGACATTTGTTTCCTACAATTCACAGCAAATGTGTAAAATGCATTATTACAATTTACATGTATGCTCCAATTGTACCATGTGACCTAATTGTATTGTGCTTGATTAAAAAGTAACAACACAAAGAACAACTGTGTTCTGCATTCTTTCTACCCCAAACAGTTGAAAGTGACATACACAGGATGAAGGTTAAAACAACAATTAGTTAAAGCAGGTCAAAAACGTATCAATAAGTGTGATCCATAATGCCTACAGCATGTGTCATTGGCTCAGAGATTCATCAGAACTCGGTGTACCTGTTGGGGCCCGGGCTGGGGGCGAGCCGGTCCTCTTCTCTCCGGTGCTGGACTGGCTGGAGTTGGCAGAGTCATAGTTTGACATGGTGCTGGACGGGGAGCCCAGGTCAAAATGTTTTCCTGGGACTGGTTGGTTGCTAGGGGGCATGGTGTTGTTGGGAGACGACAGGCCGGAGTCTGGCTGCTTATACTCCAGGTCGGCAGAGGGGTCCCTGGACAGGACTCGGTGTTCCACACTCTACACCGAAGAGGAGGTCAGAACAGAACACAACCATTTGATGCTGGGTGGGGGTGGTGGTGGGGGGTCGGAACACAACACAACCATCACATGCTGGGTTAAAAGAAAGCCAAACTGAAAGCCAGTTGAAATAAATAAAACACTTCTAATACAACACTTGAAACTCATATGAACGTCTAATATTATTTTTGTGACACAGTAAGCAATGGCAGAAAAACAATTTGCCTTTCACTGGAGCACCTTCATTCCCAGTAGACCTACAGAAACACAACTGTTGCGCAACGAGCTGCTCAGCCCCAATTACTGAGCTCACAGATGATCCACAGGCCTCCAGTGGATTACCACAGCCTGGGGGTCAATTTAGTAGCTCGTCCCCTGGGAGATGCAGGGATGCAGGGGAAACATATTACACTCACACTGCCTGGGCGTCCCACTGGAGGTATTATGACTGTTTCTCATGGCCTCTTCAGGCTGTGAAGCCATAATGGCTGCCGAGGGGGAGACTGTCAACAGTTCTAGTCATTAGTAGGGAGAAACTGGCTTCACATACTGGCTCAGTTACTGCTCTGTTGTTCCTCTGTGTCTCTCAAGGGGGTTATCTCATTGAGACTTAACAGTAACCAGGTAGGCTCAGTGACTGACTGAATAGATCTAACACACACAATCTAGACCTTTTGTTTTAAAGCCTTTTTTGGACTTGCACTAAACAACCTATCCTTTAACATCAATAACACTGATTAGGTATGTTTCACATCATCTTTATAGCTATCCTTATATGTATACTTTTAACAAAGAAAAGGGAACAGACAGGACAGCTAACCCTGTAAAGATATATTTAGAATATACAGAAAATTAACGCAAAAATCACAATCACTGCTAATAAAGCCACCTGCTTTCGTCCTCATTCCAATACATGACACAAAAAGGCAATCAGTCTTTATGTAATGATAGACTAGATCCCCCCATCCCCAGCCACGTCCTACACCACTGCCTTAGCGTTCCAAGCCATTCTGTCTCACCATGTTCTCCACTGTCCTCAGGTACTTGGCACACTGGGCGTGGCCGTTGTACTCGGCCAGGTCCGCAGCTGAGAAGCCGTCCTGGTCCCGGATGCACAGGTCCACTCCGTTTACCACCAGGATCTGACAGCACTGGGAGAACAGGGGGTACAGACCCGGGTATAGAACCGGGTTACAGAATTAGGTTGAGGTGTGGAAATGTATTAAGGTACTGTGGGTGCTTCTTACTGATTCAAAATTACCCTTTCACTTGCTTGCCTATCTGTTTACTGACTATTTGATTGAGCTTATAACTCCTAGTCACCACTCACAGCCACGCATTAAACACAAACGACTGTACTTGCATTCCACATATAAAAACATTCAAATCAAAATGGCCTCCATGCAAAGCCATCTATGACTGGAAACACAGTCACAATGTAAATGAAAGAGGTTAGATCACAACGTCTGTGGTGAATGCAGACTGTTCCTGACTGGTTAAATTTCCCTGTGCAGAATGATGGTAACAACAGCTTGTGTCAAGCTTTCCCACACAACAACAGGGGAATAAACTGCACACTCTAAAGCACTTTTGAAACACTGGGAAATTATCAGGTTTTAATGTGAGCTAACATCAGCAATTATCTGCAGAATTAAGTCATGAAGATAAGTCAAATGGGCAGGTCTAAATGGCTCTGAACATCAACATGAATTAATAAAAATTAAGGTATTATTAAGTTATAAGAATAAATATAAGTTATTTCAGGTGGCAGGCTAACATTTAAAATATAGTTAAATCTCACATTGTTTAAAAAAGAAAACGTGATGAGACTGGATATTGTATAAAAACGTATGCAGATATGGTTTTGTCAGGAGTAGTGCTAAGGAAACAAAATAAATATGGCAATTGAGTTATTACTGGATAAAGCCCACCAAAATCACAAATATCCATGTGGAAGATCTTCTTATTGGGGTCATCCATATCTCTGCAACCGCTCCAAAGACACACACACACACACACACACACACACACACACACACACACACACACACTCAACCCCTCACACATACATTCACACACTTACCAACTACCACTCCACCCACCAAGACAACTCCACCCACCACAACCCACCTCCAGCTCTCCGTTCTCTGCAGCATCATGCAGCGGGGTCCCCCCCCAGCCGTCAATGCTGATCTCTCCTCCGTGGAGCAGCAGCCAGCTCAGCACCTTGGCGTGGCCACGGCTAGCTGCAAAATGCATGGCGGTGGCCCCGTCACTGTCCTGGTCCGCCAGACCGATCTCTGTGAAACTCATCTGCCATGCACATGCACAACACACAAACACACACACACCACAGCCAAAGACACACACACACATACACCATCACCACAGAGAGAGATAGAGAGAGAGAGACAGAGAGAAAGAGAGAGAGAGAGAGAGAGAGAGAATTATGTTCTCATGTGCAAATTATTTCTGAAAATGCAAACTGATAGGTCAATGTTTTATAAGCTAAAGTTTAAAAGATTATGACGGTTAGGTTTCGTTGGCACTATAAGTAGGGAAGTTATATGTTGAGTTGAAACCCCCTAAGTAAACAGCAGATTTTGACCACCTTTAAGTGACCCCCTTAAAATAATATCACTATAAAGTTGGTGGTAAACTGGTCACCAACCCATCAAAGACACTCCAACACGAGTGGGTGCTTATCTACGATGACTGAGAGTGGCCCTGGTATGTCCTCTTTAGAAATAAAGGTATGACACCATACCAGACAATTTTCAATGTAATTTTCAAAGGCAAAAAAAACATTTGACCTTAGGTGTCATGTGCACTCTTAGCCCTCCTTACCAGCCACACAATGACAGAGTTGTGACCCATCTGGGCAGCGGCATGCAGTGGTGTCATCCCGTCGTTGGCTCTGGTTCTGGGCTCTGCCCCACAGTCTTTGACCAGGTACTGGACCACCTCTAGGTGTCCCTCCTGACACGACAGGTAGAGGGGCGTAGCACCATTCTTAGTCTGGGAGTTGACCAACCTTGGAAGTGGAGGACACAGAAGATAGGTATAAAAATATACAAAAGTTTTTTATATTGATGATAGTTTAATATAATATTGAATTAATTTACATCCCTTGTTCTAGGTATTTGCAGTAAATGCACATCTAACAATGTACCTCATCCTTTTTTGTAAAGGTATATTACAATGCAGTGCAGGTAGAGCCTATGAAATTGCTGAGTCCCACATATTAGTCCCAGTCCAATTGAAAGGTCCGTGTGGGAAAGCATGTCAAAGAAACCAGACTTTTACATGCTTGGCTGGAAGCCAGGAATTGAAAGGTAGTGTTAACCTGATAGAAACTGAATGTCTACAATGTAACTATTGTAAACTGTTATCTGCTCTCTGATAATTTGGGGTTGCTTGATAAACAAAAGCGAGAACAGCTTGACCTTGAAAGGTGCCTACAAATAAAATATATAATTATTATTATAACTTTTTTATATTTGTATTATTATTATAATTAGTAGTATTGGTGTTTTTATTATCATCAGAAGAATTATTAACCAAACTGCCACGGTCGGTTCTGGTCTGACACATTCTCTGTCTTTCCCTCTAAATCCCATAAGAGGCATCTTTTTTTTGACACAGATGGTGAGAGGAAAAATGATGAGTTCTCTAAGAGGCTTAGTCAAAATGGCTGAGGGCACTGTAGGATCAAGAGAGGAGCGAACGTAGGATGAGAAGGGGTCATAAGAAGGGGAGAAAGGGGAAGTGTGACCTTTAACCTGGAAGTAATGAGCAGATGGAGAGGATAGAGAAAAGTCTTGAGGAGTGTCAGGCAAAGGTTAGTAACTACCCAAAACATGACCTCATCCTGAATCCCTTGTAAGGATTATACCAGCCAAGTGAGACGCAAACCTGCAAATGAGTCACCGAGTTAGTAAACTGAAGTGATAAGAAACCCTATGAGGCAATAAAGCACCTACTGTTTAGTGTTAAGGCCACATCATGATTTGAGGTTTTAAAAAAAAAAGTGACATGCGACAAGGGATACATGACATAAGAGAGGCTCCTGGTAGAAACACAAAAACAAGCGCACTCTAAATATTTCACCACAGGAAGAGGGCCTGACCAACGCTCTTGTCGTCAGGAAGTGGCTAGACCACTGACTTATTCATGAGCGTAACCCAAGTGGGCTTTGGCTCACAGCGTTACGGGGGCTCGGTACAGGAAATGCACACTAACAACAACAGTCATCATGGAGGGAGTAACTCAGCGGATTGATATGATAACAAATGAGGAGGGGACAAGGTAAAAAATAAAACCTGAAATTAGCCAGTGGTTCACTTCCAAAAACACACAACAAAACCCCTTGAATGTTTAGACAATAAACAAGCTATTGGCGCTTATTATTACATCACATTCATTTAGCAGCCGCTTTTATCCAAAGCGACTTAAAAAATTGTGCATAAAAAAAGATGACAGTAAAAACTACAAGTCAGGGAGAGAAAATAAGTGCATCCCTGACTTAGTCATCTAGATAAGAGCTAAGCAAGTGCTATATCATCACCCCAATAAGTGTTTCTTGAGGGTAGGGGTATTGATTTCAAAGGACTTACAAAGAGGCTCTCATTGGGCTAAGCATAAACTGGCAAAACAAAAACAAAAGAAACACAGGAACCCTAAAAAAGGAAAAAAAGATATAACAAATGTTCAATTAGTCTTTCCTTTTTGTTAATTAGTGGAATTCTGCCTAGTATGTGCATATTTTGTCAGTGTTTGTGCACTAGCCGTGCTCTGATCTCCTCTGCCCATGCTAACAAAGGCCCATCTCATTATCGTTATTAGCAAAGTAATTGATGTTGTCACACTAATAGGCGGGCAGGCTGATGAGTGCTCTTTGTGGTCTCAAATGGCCTTCCTAACTAAATTATTCAATACTTCTATGACCCCTAGTCATGCAAAAATATATATGCTTTTAGTCAACTGCCATAGGGTAAACTACGTGTAGTTGGTGTGTTAGCGAGCAAGAGGGAGAGCAAGAGCACAGGAGAAAGTGAAAAATGGTTCGTTTGTGGGCAGGACAAAAGAACACGCATATAGGTCAGACAGTTCTATGGAAGCCCATAAGGGACTTTATTCAAATGAGACTGCAAAAGCAATTCCACAATAACATTATCACTTTCACCATCCGTATGTGTTATTTCAGACAAAATGTAAGTGAAAATGCAACCATCCCATTTGCATTTGCATTTTCTAATGCTACATTATCCAAAGGCTACATTGTTTATGTCACCATTAAAATGAAAATGCAATTGTCAAACAATGAACATTGAAAAGAAATAGCATTTGCCATTACATTTTCAAAGACTTCATCTTCGGTACAACTCAGTGCAATGGAAAATATAAGTCACCATGCACTCTTTAGGACAGAACATGGACATTGCAAATGCAATCTGTCAGTCCTATCATCAAGGCGGTTCTTCAGTTAGAACATCACTTTCTTGTCTAGTGATTTGCTTAGTTAAGGGTTTTACAAAATTTTCTTGAAGCGACTGTGTCGCAAGTCTTGAGTCATATATTCGTGCGGCATATCCTATGTTTAGCAATTATTGAAATAAGTGTATTATTAAAATCTCTCTCTAAAGATTCACAATGATCGCGCTGAAATTAAGAGATGCAGGACAGCCAGCCAGGTGAACACTTGCTGTGGGCTAATAGACTGAGCATAACTATCACACTGTTTATTCAATATTAATGATCAGTATCATACTGAATGAATAATCTTATAGTACAATATGGTAAATGGGTGAAAATATGAAGGCAGGATTGTATCACTATAGATTGGACAAAGCTATTAAAGTAGGTGCATTAAAGACGTTGCAAATTTCTTCCGCAAAGGTTTCAATGTTTTTGTAAACGTTCACACCACCAGTTTAAATAATGTTGTATTATAAATGTGACCATAGGTAGTGTTGCGCTTGTTTTGGGCAATTATATGAAGATGAGGTTGCTCATTTGTCTTTAAAGAGTTCGCCAAGAGTTTGTGTTAATCTCTGCGCCCATTAAATTGGCTTGGCTGGTGCGGAAGAAACGTCCACGTCGGTTCCAGAAATGGAGTAGACCTACTCTGCAATACATATTTTTATGTTCTGTTGCAAACCTCTGCTAAAGGCACAATTTTATTGATGCACCACTGTCTACAGCTTGCACTATAAGTGACTGAATGCGGACGTGAGGTCAAAACTAAAGACCCAGTTTCATGAGAGGACTGATGGATTTTTCTTGAATGTTCATGTTCTGTCCCAAACAGTGCTGGTGATTTGAAAATGCAAATACAATCGATGCCTAACACTTAATGGCGTATTGCATTGTACTGAAGACGAGGTCTTTTAAAATGCAAAGGCTAGCGCATTTCCTTTTAATTTTCTATTTGTTCAACAACAGCATTGTAATTGTAATTGTGATATTAATAATGCTTGCACAAATGGAAAATGAGGGTACCTTTTTATTTTGCATTTTCATGTTTAAATTAACATTTGAATATTGTCCACAGTATAGCGGGGTAGGACGTTGAAAATGTAATGACAAACAGCTTTTGCCTTTGACGTTGAACAATGACACAGAATGACAATGAAGCATTTGAAAATGCAAGTCCAAATGGGATCATTGCATTTTCATTCACATTTTATCTCAATAACATCTGGAAATTGAATTTGGGAAGTGATGATACTATTGTGGAATTTCATTTGCATTTTCAAGTTTACATTTTCCTTTAATAAGTCCCATGGGCATCTGCAGTTGTGCATAATTTTGGTTCTCACCAAAAACGTATAAAAGAAGTCTGATGCCAGGGTGAGAAACAAAAATAATCCCCAAATCCCAAATCCCCTGATTGTAAACGCTGTAAAACTGAGACGATGTCCACACCTTGCCAGATATTTTAGAAAACGGAGATTTTGTTATCCGTTTTGGACACAACCGCGTTTTTATCCCTGAAAATGGCGGTTTTAAAAAACACTGGCGAGGGTGGATTTTTCTAACACGTTGTTATCAGTGTTTACGTGTGGGCATTAAAAAAGAACATAGCTGAAGGTTTTTCCTTTTGAGTTTAGGCCGTTAGGTCCTCTGAAGTAATTTACTCATTTGTTTACATGTAGCCAAGTCCTACGGTAAATAAAACAACAGCTTTACTAAACTTGCAGTCCACACATACGATTCTCTAATTTTATGCGCCATATTTGACAACGATGGCGTCTAAAACTGAAACTGCGAAAGATTAAAAGACGTTTTTACGACGTCAAACTGTCACTTGTTAACAGTTGACCGGTTGCCTTGCTAATCCCTAACGCGCCTTTTTTCAAGCTTCTGATTGGCCAACATACTTTGGCGTTTTCTTGGTAGCGTCTTCACAAAGATTAATTTTAACCGTGCTCGTGTAGACAGATATGTTTTTTTAAACGACGGTAATAAAATCTCCGTTTTCAAAAAACACCAGCTATGTGTGGATGGGGTCTGAGTGGTTCTCAACAAAGCAAAGAGCAGACACAGAAATCAACGTTCCTTTAGTAACGACATACAGTTAGCCAATCGCTGCGATTGGCACCATAGTTGTTGAGTAAAACCAACATATGCATGAAAACAACTTATGCTTCTTTTTTTCTTCTTTTTAACAAATCTGGCGCATGTGTCCAAACTGCACTTCGCGATATGACCAGCAAAAATTTTCGCAATCACATTCGGCTGCCTTGCAAATAACTGACACAGCTGCTACTTTTGTTCGGACACGAATTGTAACAACTAATTTGTTTGACTGGACACTGATAACCGGCTTGTATTTTACCTAGGAGTGTGCACGTGAAGCGATTGACAGGTAGGTAACCCTTACTCCTTGCAAAAAAACACTCCCTTGATTGGTTGAGGATAGGCGGTCGTCCCTAGATTTTGTAAAAGTTGACTAGAACCCAGGGCGCTCATATATAGCGCACCATCGCTCTGAGCATTTGGTTTAATGATAGCCTGCATGAGGTAGGTAAACACGTTAAAAGAACATAAAAACTTTATTTCTAGAAATGGAAATGTACTACATCTTTAAATATGGAAATGTGTGACTTCATTAATTGAAATGTCCATCAGTGAACATTGGACCACATTAAACTTTCTACCATGGCACACAAATAGGAAGCAGCTTCTACTTGACAAATTATAGATTTTTTTTTGCCTATTTTTCCCTGTCCAGGCGAACTGACTCTTTAAATCTCAGACATTCATTATCCTTCACTTAGTTGGACATTGTCAAAAGGCAGTCCAAACTTTTGCATTTCAGTTTTGCATTGCAAAGTTGTGACCTCAATGAAGATTGCCGGATGTTGACCAACATTTACAATGGTTCCAGCACAGTTTATTTAATTACAGTTTCTATCTTATTTATTGCTTCCAATCAACTAATAAGCCCACAAACACTCCACTTCACACTATCTTCTAGTAAAAAATTTCTAAAACTCAACGTGATTTTGGTTATTTAACACAGGAATGTAAAAAGTGGTGTTCCAATCACTATAATAGCAGCAACCATGTGTTCATTCCATTTAAAGCTCCCTCTCTCGTTAGAAAAGCTGTTTTTTTTCTCAGAAAGCTCCCAGTCACAGTAACAAGAGATTTGAATCTGCACCAATTGATTGCGTAACCTGCTGCCTTGTCTTTGGGCTTCCATCTGTCTCTTTCTCTTTCGGTCTGTTTTTTTTAAGTCGTTTCAATGGACAATCTATCGGCTGAGACACAGATCCTTCACCTGTCAGGCTAAATTGAACAGCTTGACAACTGGAACAATTGACCATAATTCAGAGAATAGGCTCATAAAGCCTAAAGGACAAAACGTGTATTGACAACAGGCTAGCCAGAGTCAACAGTGTGTGCGTATATATATATATATATATATATATAT
>JAVQJS010038033.1:0-11606 GCA_036024795.1 Galaxias rostratus
TAATGGTATTTTCACGATGACATTTGCCATTTCAGGGAAACAGAAAAGCAAGGATGCTCATCAGTTGTTAACATGGTTCACACTATCAATGGCTCAAACAAGGCATAAAAAAAGAACCAACCTTCATAACCAGGCCACTTCATGATGAAAAAGTAGTCAGTGCTTTCTTGGGCTAGAAATCAATTTAATATTACTATCCAACCAGTCTGCATTAACTTTAGAGGACAGAGGACAAAGTACAGATTGTACATTTGATTTTGCTGCTATGAATTAAATGTTTCATTTTTTTTTACATTTATTACATACCACCTGATGAATGTAATGTAACCAAATGCTCAGAAAGTAGTTGCATTATATATGAGCCCCCTAGCTCCTGTATACAGCTTTTATGTGTAACGATCAGAAGTTAGGGATTCTTTTGTTTCTCACCTTAGCAGACATGGCTTTATGCGTTGTTGGTGGTAAGCAAAAATATGCACAGCATACACATGATTCACGAAACACTGCATTGATCAGGCTCATGACGTCAAGTCAGCGCACATATGCATGTGGGATGGAGCAGAGATTGATAGGAGGGACTAGAGGTTGGCCTTTTAGAGCGTTGTGATTTAAATTCATGTAATTCCACCCCCCCCTCCATTCTCAAACTACGTACTGCACTTTTAAAGTTTATCAATATTTAAACGTTTAGCTCACTATCTAAACTACTAAACATAGGCAACTAGCAATATTATGTTTATGGTTGTTATTAATAACAGGTATTTAATGCATTGAAACAGTTTCAACAAAGAAAATACTTACATTTATTGTTTTCTTAATTTACTTGTAAAGATTTGCAAAGTTTTCTGGGACATTTCCCACAACACTCGGTTTCAAGTGTGACTCTGGAAAATCTTCTTTTTAAGGGCTGAGTTGTCCTAGACCTTACATCACAAGATAATTTAGACACCTCAGGGCTGTATCTATGCTTGGCCATGGCGGGTTGGGTAGTTGGGGGGGGGGGTCGCACCAAATGCTTCAAACATCTCACCAACCCAACCCAGCTGCATCCTAACATTGAAAAATAACATAAAAGTATTTTTTTTGTTGTTGACGATTTGGCATATCTAAAACATGTCATGTAAAAATTATCAAGGTTTACCTATTTGTGTTTGGTATGTCTGGACATGCTTGCTGTCATTTCATTTAGTCACTAAACTATTCCGTTCTGTACTCTTACCTCGTTACCACATACAAAAAGCAATACTGAAACTATTAATTTTAGCAAGTCAACTGTGTTTGTAAAGGGGCACAGACAGAATTGGATGTCATACCTCGTTTGGACTATTTACATTTTCATCTATTAGCTATACCGCTTATTTTTTTGCAGGGTCGCGGGGTGGGGAGGTTAGGGGTGGTGCTGGAAACCCATCCAAGCCGACACGCAAGAGGTGGGGTACACCCTGGACAGGTCGCCAGTCTATCACAAGGGTCGACACATTCAGTAGGGATAGATAACTCACTTTCACATTCACACATGGGCAATTTAGAGTCACCAATTAACCTGTATGTTTTGGCAGCGTGGGAGGGAAGCGGTGACCAGCTAGTAAACAAAATATACATTATACAACGTAGCAGACGTTCTGAAATCAGAAAAAAGTCATTCCCTGTGTCCTGCGCTGTTCTGTTTAGAAGGCCGGCAATCATTTTTGTTGAACTCCATTATAATAAGGGAGTTTGCATCAAAACGTAACGTAACGTAAAATTTATATTATATAGCCTACAGGCAATGTTCCTCATTATGGATGTATTATCAAATTAGCCTAATATGATTGCTGTATAGAATGTAGCTATATTCAGGTTGCATGTTATTTGGTAATGTAATGAAAAGTACTTGTATCGGGACTCTGATTGTAAACACTCAAGTTTAGATGTAGTAACTGGTATCGGTGAATCTCTAGTTTAATTATATACACTTGCTCTGCTTTCAAAGCAGATGGTGGAGCAAGTCATTTAAAGGGTTATGTGTGTCAAAATAGATAGGTGAATTGCTGACCCTGCTCTCAAATAGCGACACCTAGCTAGCACGTACCATCAGCAAATTGCGGCTTTGCCTCGACCAATGTTCCAAGTGCCAGTGGAGACCACATAACAAAACTTCTGCACCGCAAAAAAATATCTAGATATGGAGGAATTTGTTATGGCTTTTACAAGGAATTGTAAGTTAATGTGGCTGTGGTTAAAAAAAGGAGCAGAGAGGGAGAAAAGGAAGTCTGGTGACTTAAAAAGAAAATAGGCTTAAGAAACTCAACTGAACTTATTTGAAAGCAAAGGTTATGTTTGATAACTCTTTGGGAAAGAACATATCTAGGAAGGGGAAAATATATAATAAAATACATCAATCACGAACCACTATATAGTAACCTTTCGCAAATGGTCGGTATACATTTGGTTCAGTGTAATATTGATCAACAAACCAATTCTCAAAAGTAATTATTTTGAAGTGACATCTATTGACATTGTTGTCATGAAACTAGGAGTTATAATAAGGAGAGGAGTGAGATGCCTCTCACTTTGGAGAGAGTCTCATTACTCTCCTGATTAGAACCTGAGTCGTGTACATAACGCCTAGTTATATTACAACTGATACATTAGACTCTTTTCCATGGGACCCATAGGTCATGAACATCGAATAACCCAAGATGACCGTGGGTCCATCCTTCACTCCTGACCACCTACATTCGGCACCACCTGCGCCAAAGAGGGTGCCGTCACACCCAAACTTTACCAAGTACTAAGTGTGGGGCGTAGCCCGGCTAGCCGCATTGTACATGTCCAAGACAGACACACCCTAGGAAAGCGCCCACGGGGAAGTATTTTCGCAAGTGGAATGTCCAATGGGGTCTCATGGAAGGTTGAACAAAACAGAAAAAATAATCGATGAAATGGGATCCCGTGTCCTATCCCCGTGACAGTGTAAGTGTGGGTACAGGTTTAGACACTCTAAGGAGCAAACAGAGCCCGAGATAGCCAATCCAAAAGCAACCCAAGCGAGTTGTTTAGACACCAGGCACAACTTCTCATGAAGTGAGACACGAGCGGATAAGCACCAAGTATCTTTCCATTAAAGCCGACATGGCAAGCCGACAAGGCTGCTAGGTCAAATTTGACCATGGAAAGGGCTCTGCCTTTGTCCAGTAGCCCCTCGAAGAATTATTGGATATTCCCCTCGTCACATCGGAACAACAACAAATGCTGCTTTGCTCCACACACCAGGACTCAAACACGCGTCATCTTAGGTCATACAAAGACCTTGTGACCTAGTGCTCTAGCGATCTGAATAGTGGCAAACACCCTGGGGTGTAACCTGTCAGTGGTCAACCTCAGCTTTTCAGGGGTTCTTGTCATTTGCCAGTAAGTTTGGGCATTACAGGAGCAGCCATGGCTCCCCCACCACCTAGCTGTATCTATCAGCCCATGGTTTGGTCAACCATTGAGAGGCTACTAATGTCAGCGACATACTTTGTGACCTCACATGGCCCAGCACGGCCAGGATCAGAGTTGTAGGTGAAAATAAGTAAAGCCACACGTGTGTCAGAGCAACTACGCTCAGAGGAGCACCTGCTTTCAGCAGAGCCACTGAGGTGAAGAGATTGACGGGCACTTCTCCAAAGCGACACCAAATGCAGACGCCAATCTCCGTGCAGGATTTCTCCCCAGGAGGTTTTTGTGTTGAAGTGATTGGGGACGTGAGTAGCCCTGAGCAGCATTGGGTTCACTGCACACAACAGCAATAGCTGCCTGTCTAACTTGTGAAGTGTCCAGGAGTGGGTTCTGCCCTGCGGACTCACAAAAGCCACCACGGTCATGGTGTCGATAACACATCCTAGTTGCCTAGCAGTGAGAGAAACCATTCCATTATTCTGAAGAAGGGTATGCAGTGGGAGGGAACCAGACCGCTCTTTTAGGGGTTCACCACAAAACCGGGGGAGGCTCGATGGGAAGAACCGAAGGAGAGAACCTGGAACTCGAATACATAACATTTTAACGCAAACCTAAGGAACTTCCTGCCTGTGGAGAGGACCGAAATATGAAAATAAACATCCTTTCGGTCTATGGTTGTAAACCAATGGATATTGCATAAGAGACCTCTGATCATCAGCATTTTGAACTGGAATACAGTAAAGTGGCTGTTTAATCACCTCAAGATGGCGTCAAACAACCCAGCAGAAGTGTTCAACAAATATGTGTGTGAGTACAGGTAGATTGTAATTATTAAGAGGTTGCACCCTAGTCATCAGTCAATGCCCCCTTCGAGAATGCATTCTTGAACCTCCACGTATGAAACAGAGGGGGAGGGCAACGGGTGAATTGGGATTGGGCCTTTGTAGAGCTAACAGTCCTATGAGACGAAGAAATATACAAGGCATCTGGAAGAAGCAAACTGTACTATAGCAAACCACCAGCTAAGGCAAAACAGTGAGGTCCGACGTTTTATTACGTGTTATTTATCATTCACTTGCCACCTAATGGAGAGGTGTGAGGTAAAGTGGAATTTTCGGTTGGAACCCACTTGATCCCCTTCACCTCCAGCAAAAGAAAGACATGTAGCAAGTGGGTTTTAGTTTCTCCAAGTAATCCAAATAACCTATTGAGATAGACCTTAGATATACATCATAAACTGACATTGGCAGTTAAACAGTTAAATTTGCAGCATTAAATAGATTATTCACCGTTTCTCAAATGATGTGTCTATGGAAAATGCATCATTCATTGCAAATATTTTCATGAATACTTTGCTGGATGACGCAAAGAGGGTTACATGTATTTTTTCGTTCTTTGCTTATAACGCACTGGAATGACATTCAATATGTAAGCGTGCGTTCACATTCAGAAGAAATTAGTGCCTATGAGAAGTCAGCAACTTTACAGGATTGTAATTGGGGTGAGGCTGAAGACCAAAAGGTATCATGTGGAAGTTTGATGTTGAATGAATCAGCCATTATTAACACTCAAACTACTTAAGGAATTAGGAATTGACAGCAAAGAGCTGGGCCAGACCATATAAGTTGTTTTAGATATAGCAGAAAGATGCTGCAGCAGTCACATTTTTTTATTATTATTTTGAGTTGAACTGTGAATAATGTAATATTTTGTTATATTAAACCCCAATATAATCAAATACATTTTATTTCAGACTAAAATGTTGCCAAATATAAAAAAGAGAGGTGTATATTTGAGCATTTAAGCAAGGAACTGTACCTCTATACAGCCCCCCTCCCCCCACCACCACCATCCCTAGCTCGCACTGTACCTTAAAGAGCTGCACTCCAATGCAGGCAAACATGAATTGTAGCAGAGTAGTGACGATCATGATATTACCAATTGTCCTGATTGCAACAAACACACACTGTACCACATGCTACAGAGGAGATAAAAAAAAATTATGTCAGACATGCTAAACACATACCAAAGACAATGTCAAAATACAAAGAATAACCTGCTAGATGCTTGCTACCCTGATAGACCACGCTTTGATATGGGACTACACATACGTAAACATGCAAATATCACAACACACCTTCAGTCCTTTTGCTCTGTTGATAGCACGGAGAGGCCTGAGCACTCTGAGCACTCTGAGAATCTTCACCACAGAGATAGCGCTTGAACTAGCATGTGTGAAAAAGAAGGTAAGGGTTAAAAGGGAAACCATTTTTTTTATTAAAGACTTAAGAAAAATTATTTGGTCAAAAGCCTTAATTATAATCGGTCTTAGAGTAGTGTACAAATTACAAATAGCCATCACAACGCAAAATATGTCAATATATGATTATGGCTGCTAACAGAAAACACAGGCACATAATGTTTTATTTTGTAATGCAAATGTAAAATGAACACTTTAAATCATCCTTTAAGTAATCTCTTTTATGTGACGTCAGTTTGAAAACACTTAATGTCATCAAACAAGACATATTAAACTTCACAAAAGCACAATGGGACCGATAATATATCTAATATACTGTATAATCATACAATGTCTGCATCTAGTGCATTAGTTTGAACAGTGACCTCCATGCACAAATTTGCATGTTTGAGTTTTCCCCAACTCACTGTAGGAAGAAGGAGACCAAAGAGACACTGACAACAAGTAGATCCAGAAGGTTGAACCAGTTCCTACAGAAGGAGCCTTGGTGGAGGAAAGCCCCATGAACCATCATCTAGGGCGAGGGAGCAAATAGTCAGAGAATATGCACTAACCATTATTTAACAACAAATAATAATTAAAACAACAAGCAAGATTTTACAGGTCCTAGTCAAATAGCAAACAACACAATTGAAAAATCTTTCTTAAAACTTTTTCCGATAACATACTCACAAATCTAACACCAAATCTAACATATTATTTCAGTGGCCAGTAAGAGAGCCACACAATACAAATTGCCGACCATTTTGGTGTTTCTACACCCAGATTATATTATATATATATATATATATACAAACATAATCTGCGTGTAAAACGTATAAAAATAAATGTGGTATTTATAACGCCGATAAAATTTGAAAATAGCGGCCAGATGTATTTTTAGCGCCCAGATGAGAAAATTTGCATTTAGGATAAAGTATGTTTCCAGAGGCAGTGTAGCAACTTTCATTTGGATTGGACTTGGATTTGACTGATTTAAACATCAATACTGTGAAAATCCACAACTACAAAGCCAACCATAGGTCCAGTTACAATCTCTCATCAAGATATCAATATGCAAGATTCAAGCTGCCCCCAAAAGGAAGATGTATAAATGATAATTGATCCCATGATAATTAGAGACTCTATTGGCAGCATATCGTTTCTGGAGGATTGGACTGAGTTTGAGTGAGTTACAACCATTTCTGTGGGAAGCCAAACCCTCAGAGGCATCATGCCCATTTACACAGAGTGCCCCCTGAATAATCCGAAATCAAATCCTCATAACTATATATATTGACCTGGACTCAAAATGTTGCTTGTCTACCACCCTTTTCACTGAAAACACTGCTTATGGGCCATGACCGGTGAATGTGTTTTTTCAACTTCCAGTAAAGACGAGTGATTAGCGTGCACGTCTTTTTTAAGCAACGTGCCTCACATCCTTTTGAAAAAGGTTTAACTTTTACCAAGGGCTACGCTCGTCAATGTCATTTTACCGATGTGGCCAATAATATATACATTATCATAATCAAATAAAGGTGGGACTGAAAATACAAGTGGAAAAGTATAGACAAACATATTGAAAAATATATTCACTGATTTCCGATTTCTCAGTTGCATATCCATAAAAAAGGCATTGTTGAAGAGTGTTTCAAGACCGGTTGGAAACTTCTGCATTTAAAATAGCATTTCTTGGTATACACTAAAGCGTGTGCAACCCATACTAAAGCGGCATAAAGACAATAGAGTTGTGAAACTGTGCCCCCTAAAAAAAGTGGGTACATGTCACTTCTGCACAACCCCTTTTAGCCAATTTGATTGGCTAACAGCAATCACAAGCTTTGACCGGTCGGTTTTGTTTATGCAACGTAAATATAACATGGTCCGTGAAGCTACATACCACGTTTGGTACAGATTAGACCACTGCATTAAAAATTCCATTCATTTAAGTGTTTTTCATTAAATTCAAAAGCTTGAAAAGTCATAGACCTTGACTTTAAAGGAAGGCTGCAGACTCTGAGTTAAATTAGTTGTTATTCAGCTTTGCAACAGATAGTTTTGTGAATTTTATATAAATATTATATGAAGATATGAGATATGAATCTCATTGTATCTGATTGTACAATGTAATGAAAATAACTATGCTATTAATGGAAAGGCTCGAAGTGCGTCGTTGTTATAGAACCACCAAGAAGTCCAATTTGGTCTTCTTTGGTTTGGGGCAAGCAATTACCGTAAGCGACACACATGCAAAGTTTCAAGTGTCTAGCATACAGCAGCTCACAGGAAATTGATTGAGGGCAGGAAAACAATAATATTAAATAATAATGAACATAATACTACTTAACAATGTGATTCATTAGACTAAATTTGCCATTTCAGGTAGACTAATTGGACAAATGTTTATAATATGTTTATGTTGATATTTTAGTAGTTCAATTAACGTTTAAAGATGATCTTATTATTTTCTCATTTCATCTCAGGCAAAATGGTGCTTGACTAGGTGGAAAAGAATCTCCTGTTTTGAATTTGGCCTCATTGTATTCACATGGTGATCCAACTTCACTGTTCTCTGTTTACATTTGTTCATCCGTAAGCATGGGTGTGAGCAGACATATCATTGCAAATTAACTATTTCATGATGCGGAGGCATTTGCATTCTCCACTTTTAAAATATCTTTGCAGCATGATCATCATCAAACATAATGTGTGAGACCAAGGATTGGTAGTGTGTGACTAGCAAAACATTACTTCTGGGAATATAGAAACACATAATGGTGGCATAACTCCATGAATGACTAAATAAGAATAAAATCTCTGCACATAAGAGAGACAGTTGAGAGCGGCCAATACCACATGCGTGCAGATTTAACATTTGCTGACTTTAAAAACAAGCACACACTGATCAAATCAATGAAATGGTTAACCTCATTACCTTTAGAAATATTTCCACTGTGAAGATTGAGGTGAAAGCATAATCTGCATAACCCAAAACCTGCAAAGAGTTTTAAACATATGGATATGTAACAAGAAATACATAGCTTGATATGCTATATGAGTATATGAAGAAAACATATGAGCTACAAAGACGTGAGCTAAAGAAACACAAACTCAATGTTGCTTTTTTTTGCCAGCTCTTCTGAAAATAAGAGATGAGTAAAATGTATAGAGAAACCACAAAATGAATAAACGCTGAAAGAGTTCACTATAATAGATTTTTCTCTCAACTATGAGAGGCCCCCTCATAAACACCAGTGCCTTTAACTGTAGAGATGTACTTATGCCTGGGCAGCCGCGTCGCACACCCGCATCTTCATGGACCACATAGCCCCACCCGAGTACATGTCCATATTCAGACTCAGGGGCAACAATGCACACCATATTTAAAATGTAATTTCTGACACTGGTTTTGAAATGTGAAAGCTGCTTTAATTTCAAATGACTACTCACGACCTCGACTCACAGACACTAGTTTTGTGTCAGTGAAGCAACGTCACTTTGGTTGTTTGTTCTGAGAGTGCCCTCCCCGTTTTTTTCTATCTCTGGAAATGCGGCAAAAGCAAACAACGAAAACATCCAATTGGTCCAAGTTTACAGCCACCTTTCTTTTTTTTTTTTTAACTCACATTGTTTCTGAAAGAATGGGCTCTGATTGGGTCCTCGGCAGCCAATGAACAGCTACTGAGGATAATGAAGACAAGGATGAGGTTGGTGAAGATGTGGTGATGGATCAAGGTGTGGCAACCCACACGAATCCTATAGGAAGATGGAAAGAACAGACATAAAACAATTATGAAGTGTAGTTTATGACAAACATCTTTCTGGTCTGGAACATTTGTAGTGTATGGCATCCAAAATGAGTCAAATAAATAAATATTTAAATTTTTAAAGATAAATGGCAGGTGAACTTATAGGTTAAACAGGTTAAGCATGTAGTAGGAGGTTAAAATGTACTTAAAGCTTCCAAATCATTACCTAACTAACGGAAATTTTGGCGGTTGTTATGAATATGTCATTTTTAAAATCAAAGTAGCAAAATTATGACTACAGATTGTTGTAATTTGATGCAATGTTCAGCATCAAATATATCCCAAAATTTGTAAATCTAACATATTAACTACACAGTGCTAAACCTGTATATAATATATCACCCTTGTTAAGGAGAATTATTCTTATTCTTGTTTCTATTTTTATTATAAGGGCTACTTAAGCAATACATTGGTGATCCACAGCAAGTGGATCAAAGTACTTGTACTTTGCAATAAATGTAAACATATAAAGTAAATAAAAAGAAAAGAGACAATAGCAATAAATTAATTCACCATTTGACAGTTTGCTCTATATTATTGAAAGAAATATTAAAACAAAGAAAGAAGGGATGTGAATTATATGAGTGACGTCAATTGCGTGTGATTGAAAAACTAAATATATGGATAAATGAATCTTTCAATTGTTGATTCTGAAATAAATATACCAAAATTGGGTGAGTGTCAACCCAAGCAAAGCTCCACGGCCGGATGGCATCTCAGGCAGGGCTCTCAAAGCTTGTGCTGAGCAACTGGCCAAAGTGTTCACCTGCATCTTTAACCTCACCCTGAGCCAGTCCGCGGTCCCAACTTCCTTTAAAGCATCCAACATTATTCCTGTACCTAAGAAATCAGTGGCTTCCTGTCTAAATTACCATTGCCCAGTTGTACTAACATCCCTCATTATGAAGCGCTTCGACAACTTGTCAAGACCCACATCTGCTCCTTCCTCCCTGACTATCTAGACCCTCTACAGTTTGCATGAAAACAGAATAGGTCTTCAGATGACGCCATAGCCCTGGCAACACATACTTCCTCTCCCATCTGGAAAAAAGGAACACTTATGTGAGGATACTTTTCATTGACTCCAGCTCAGCATTCAACACCATTATTCCCTCCAAGCTTGTCTCTAGGCTCGGTTATCTAGGGCTTGATACCTCCATCAGCAGCTGGATCTTTGACTTTTTGACGGGTAGGCCCAAAGTGGTGAGAATCGGTAGCCACACTTCCTCCTCTCTGACTCTCAACACAGGTGTTCTGCAGCGCTGTGTGCTCAGCCCTCACCCGTATGTCCTGTTTACCCACGACTGGGTAGCTAAACCCAGCTCTAATGTTATCCTCAAGTTTGCTGATGACACTTCTATCTTGGGCCTCATCACAGACAACGATGAGACGGCCTACAGGGAGGAAGTCAAGGCACAAACCAGTTGGTACCAGGACAACAGCATCTCTCTAAACATCAGCAAAACAAAAGACATGATCGTGGATTACGGGAAACGGCAAAGAAATGGACACGAGCCCATTCTCATTGGAGATGCTGAGGTCAAGAGGAGGAGCAACTTCAGGTTCTTCGGGGTCCACATCACTGAGAATCTCTCCAGGTCCCTTCATGCAGACGTGGTGGTGAAGAAGTCTCATCAGCGGCTCTATTTCTTGAAAAAGCTGAGGAAGTTTGGTATGAACGCCAACATTCTCACTAACTTCTACAGATGCATTATTGAGTCCTTGTAGACTGGCTGTATCTCGGTCTGGTACAGGAACTGCTCTGCCTACAGTCGTAAATCATTACAGCGAGCAGTGTCAGCGGCTCAGCGTACCATCGACAACGGACTCCCTACCATCCAGGACATCCACCTCCAGCGGTGCCTACGGAAGGCTCACAGCATCACCAAAGACCACAGCCACCCAGCACGCAGTCTTTACTCTCTGCTACCATCGGGTAGAAGGTACAAGAGCATGGCTGCATGTACCTCTAGACTTAAAAACAATTACTACCCCCATTCTATCAGGCTACTGAACTCTAAACATTGAACTCTTATCACTGAACTGTGAACTCTATCATGTCACCACAAGACGTGACATGCTTCTTCAACTTGTGCAATATAATGACATTGTCACTTTATGTAAATACAGCT